>DWEJ01003663.1:0-10265 GCA_018245835.1 Mysoria sejanus stolli | reverse complement strand
TGTCCATGGGCGGCAGTAGCCACTTACCATCAGGTGGACTGCATGCTCGTCTGCTACTTCTATATTATAAAAAAAAATATAGTACATTATACACGATGCTAAATATTAATTGGATAATTTTTATTTTTCACGTAGCTATTAATAATTTTTTGCGGATTTATTATGATATTCTGCTAAAAATGCTAATTATTACTTTAGCTGTGTGTGCAATTGCTATGAAATTTGTAATCACGAAATGTGTTATAATTTTTTGCATTAAGCATTAATTTATAGCATTTGCATTAAACATTATTTATATGTAAATGTTATTCATTATAACTGTTTTATCTAATGCTGGCATTTGAATAGGTATTCGTCCTCATATTCTTTTATATGTATCTACTAAACAATAAAGTAAATATTTAACAATCCTTAATCTAGGTTCATTTGTTTTAGAGTAAAAAGTTCCAGAGTGACCTTTTGTCTTGTCGTGTTGTTATTCATTTAACCTAATGTCACTGCTTTTCAATAAAACAATCACCTGATGGCCCTAATGCAGTAAAATTAATTAATATCGTGTGAAGAGTAAAATCCCTTTTAACTTAGTAACATTAGGGCGCGATGAACTTGATAATCTGTTTAATGTTATCAAACTCCTATGAGCTACGTGTAATCTTAACGCGCAGAAGTCAGAATTAATAAACTCTAAAGTCGTTTGAGTCTCACTCCGTGAAGATCCATTAACGCGCGGTGCTATTACTAGACGCCAAGTTTCAATCTCGCCTCACAAAAGACCAAGTTTCTCTGTAACTTGTGAGTCTTTGATAAGTATTCGCTTTGTCTTGTTGCGTTAAATTTTAAAACTGAATTAATTTTGTGTCGTGTTTTTAATACAGTTATATCGTTACTGTGATTTCTGCCACGCTCAGTATCTTGTGTGCAATATTTTCACAAGGAGTGTTTAGGTTGTATGTGGTATATATGTATATTTGGTTTTAAGTGTTTTGTCCATAATAATATGTACTATTACTTGAATTACGGAAAGAATCCTCTCACATAGACGTGTATGTTCTTTATGTTACCTTGTTCGAAATAAATTTTCAAAACTTAAATGTAATATTAATTATAAACGTAAACTTAACTTCACGCCTGTTATCCCCGAAGAGGTAGGCAGAGGAATGCAGAACAATCCAATATTAATTATAATTTGATGCAATTCTAAATGCCTTAAAAGGAAAGGTAATTACAAATCATTAATTTTATACTTTTAATAGTATTGAGCAATCAATGTAAAATTGTAAACTTGAACATTTTATAAATAATTACGGGAATGCGAGTAAATTGGAAATTTAATTAATTACGTTCCGTTTAATTATATGATTAATTACTTTTCATTGTGTGTTCAATTTTATATCATTTGTTGTTGGGAGCTCACGTACTAAGACACGTGGTTACAGCGTTGGCTCAACATATAATTAACATAACATCACGCATGTTTTTCACTAAAAGGGTTGGTACATGAATTAAGTACTATCTCATCAACTTTAATTACTTTATCACTAATTATCACCCACTTTTTATCACACGTTTTACATGACTGATTGATGACTGTAGCCTGCGAGTTGCTGTAACCCAGAGCGCGAGCCGCGTCGGCCACTTGACCTGGATAGAGTCTGATGGACGGCGCGAAGGGGACGGTCTCTTTATAATTATAGAGATCTTAGCGCACACTTAAACGTGCCGTTAGCGAGAGGGTTTTAATGTCACCCTTAACAGAGCCGGTTTAAATATTTAAATATGTGTTATGTATTTATTAAGTTTAAATGTATGATTTCGTGATTTGCCCCTGGCCGTCGAATTGATTGTGTTGACGGTATTTTCTGGTTGTAATATATGAAAAAAAGTTGTATGATTTACTTATGAAAATGCAAATGTACATATTTTTGCATAGTGGTATCGATCGCTGTTGATTCTCCTCTGAATAAAATGAAGGAATACTTAGTTTTGTGTATTTGTGATATGTTCCCTTTCAAATTATTTCTTTGAGCGTACGCAAATAAATAAATGTTGTTAGTCGAAAATAAACAGGGAAAACGTCTCTGAGGGATCGAGAAGTTATGTTTTTGTTTAAAAATGTGTTTTAAGCAGTGTAATCAAATCTCTAAATAAAACCCTTTATGCTTTCATTTACAAGTTAAAATGCAAACAGAATTGTAGTATAGCTTTTATTGTCTGTATGTGTTATATAACCATAAAAAATTGATTTGAACTTCATGTGACTTAGTTGTAACAAACCGAATTAACTTTGCGTAATATATCTATAGCTTTTGTTTTTAATGTTTTTGCGGGTCATAGCAGCTTTGCTAACATAAAAATATATTTGGAATTTTCTTAATGTTATAACTAAAACTACTTTTTGTATTAGTCCAGGGTTGATATATAATATAAATGGATCCATCTGTAACCCATAGAAAGGTTAATATAACAATAATAATATGGTACACATGTTCTTTAAGGAGCGAGTATCGTAACAATGGAGGGAATATGAACATGCAACGTGCATACATTCATTTTATTATACTTTAAACGACATTTCGGATTTCGTGCACGCGACCGGCGAAGTCGATTGTGTGCTCATAACAACGTTCAACATTGATAGTAGACACAGTAATATCCCAACAGAAAAGCGTTTTCGAATGCAAATTTTACGGTACCGCGCAGTTTTACTAAAGCCTCTCTTTTTATCTCAGAAATACGACGCCAGTCTCTGTAATCTCACGACACGAATTACTTTTTATTGTAATTTGTTATTCTTTACAGGTAAGTCGCTGTAGAGCTCAGCGGGGTCGGGTTTCGATGTGTTACGTTCACGAGGGCGCGACGCGACATGGCGCAGGTAAGTCCACTGACTAGTGAAAGACAATGAAATATAACATCGCGATAGTGTTTTACGAAGAGACAGACAGACCATTAGAGTTCCACGATTTAGTTATGTTATACGACCTAATTAGTAGTGTCATAGACCGTTAAAAAATATTTGATCACATTATGTTTGAGTTTTAATATTACATACAAATCTTCACGCCACGTCCCTTACAAGGTAGGCAGAGAGGACCGCATGTGAAATATTTCAATCCTTAGAGATCTGCTGCGCCTCGTCCACATTTATCACTCTCTCCATACATGCACGCCGGCTTCAGAGTTTAAATATTCATAAAAGGTATTAGCATAGAAATAGAAGAGTTCGCATAATTGAATGATCTCAATAACCATTACAATTGAAGCCTGGTTTTATGAATGATTATGCGCAATTAAGTGCGGTAGCGCGCCCGCCGCTCAGCGGCAGCGGATTCGCGTGAAGATCGTTTCAGTTAATTTTCGTAGTAATGGTGTAACGGAAAATATTACATATATTTGCGACTAGTAACTGAACTATTAATTGCTTGTTATTATGTCTGTGAAATGGTGTACATATATTGACAGGTAACGAACGCAGACGCACGTCAGGTATGAAGAAGAGACTTTGCAATCGACGCTCTCCGCCTCTACCAATAACGCGTAAGCGTTCGTAAGGCGTGAATGCCAATTAGGTACATATATGCAAATGTCAAAAGATATTAATATTGTAAGAGCATTAATACCTAGCATCCCCAGTGATTTAGAATTCTGGCTCCGTCTCCGGTGGCTTGATATTCGATTCCCCTTCAATTAACGTATTTGTTTATTGCGATTAAAACTATCATAATTATGTTATAACGCTGATGGAGTATCCCTAACTTGAGAGAACCTTTACGACTGAGTGATTTTTAAAACTTTGTTTAAAACGCGTGAAGTTTATGAAACGCTCACGCTCGGCGTGTGGATGACTTTTCATTCTAACAGCCAACAAGGAAACGTTAATAGATTTGATGAAACTAATGCTAATCATTATAACGCTAGCTATAATATAATTTCATTGCGGGGTAAACAGAGAACACCGAGAGCCAACTATTTCTGACCTTAGATCCTGACTAGTTTTTTTTAATTCATATCATTTTAATTGTTTATTGGTCGGTCGTGTTGGATGCTATTTCCACTGCCGAGAGGTCCCAGGTTCAAATCCCGGGTAGGACGCTTTTGGATTTCTCTAAAACATACGTACGTACGTACATACCTACACACATACACACCTACCCATCCATTTTGTAGTCGATGTAGCGTGAGTAAATTAATGATTAATAACATAATCCGCACTTTGCGCGTGGAAATAGTCAAACTCAAACAGATTATATTTGACGAGGTAATTGCTCATATTAATCGAAGCTAATACGTCCCCGATATTGCGCTAAATTTACAATGAAGGTACGCGAACTGCGGGCGCTGTTATGACAGGCCGCGATGTGGCTTTAGTGATGGAAAACAATAACTTATATGTATTTAATAATTAATAGGGTGGGATCTATTTTAACAATACATTTATATATACACCCTAGTTCCCTCATGGGGTAGACACAGAGTAGCTAGTGTGACGTTTCATTATCCTTACAGAGCGGTTATGCGTTTTCTGCATTCATCACTCGCTTCATAAATGCATGCAGGTTTTGGAGAATATATTTACGAAAGGCCTATTTATTTATTTAGGAGCGAGAAGGCTCTGTCAACGCTTCTAGGAAATACGGGCGTGTTGTTATGTTTGTTATCTGTGAAATTTAGTTAAGATACCTTAAAGATACTTAAAGACAACAAGTGTGCTTCATTTATAAGTAATAACGCCTGTTAGGCATCTTGGAGAGAATACAAGGAAAAATTACGTCTTCAAATTATGAGCGAATTGACAAAACATGATTGTTAAAAAATATTACTAGAATTGTTATAATTATTTTACTGTGTATCTACTACAATTTTATACAAAAGATTTTGTCCTGGGAAAGTCGATTACGAACAATTCGACACATGTTTGTAATCCATTGTAGCTATGTTTAATATATAAAGACATCAGCTTTATTACAAAGTAACGAGTAAGAATGAGTCAAAATCAGCTGAATCGTCAGTAAGTTAATTAGTCAATAAAATATAATGTAATTTATACACAATATTCCTTACACTGGCTTCTAGAACATTCCGAGCGAGACGGGTGGGGACCCGTCTCGCTCGGTAATGGTGGCAAATACCAAAATCTCTCGCAAACGACGCTTTATTTACGCAAGGGGAATTTCTCGGCTTTGATCTCTCCTGTGCCATTTTCTTATACCCTCAGCTTTAATTATTTCGCCTTTGAGCCTCCCTCGAGTTCGCGGAGTGAATTTTAAGAGGTTGTCACAAAATGGACTCTTAATTACAGAGCCGGAGTCGTATTTGTAATAATTAATAACACAGTTTTATTTTATGCTTTTTCGGCAACATTGAGGGTTTTTGATGTTTATGTTTGGAATGTTTCAATCTGTTTGATACGGTTTTTCGTCATGATTAGTGCGTGGTTCGTGTTTGGTTTTTACTTTTATTGATCGTCGTAGTGTCATTTGACTGTACTCCACAGGGAAAGATTTATTTTTGTATTTGATTAAATCGGCAAATGAGTTGGTGGCAGTTACAAATCACCGCTTTAGTCATCGACATGCTACCAATTTGGAATAGCATTGTTACATTTTCTAAAATGCATTTAGTTTTGGTCTGCATTTGTCCTATTGTAACTAGGCCGCTAATGCATTGCTAATCGGAATGTTTAAAATGTTTACTTCAAACGTGCCCCGAAAAAAAAATTAAATCAAATCAGTTCGTTTATTTGTGAAGTAACAAATTCTTTTGTAGTGTTTGACCCGAGAATCGAACCCAGGACCTCCCGATTGGCAGTCGCACTTGCAACCAACACGACCAACGAGGCAGTTAAACGACAAACGAGTTAAAAGTAGGTGTTAATGTAGAAATAGGTCAGTGTACATCTTCGGATGAATATCACACGACATACAGTATATGGGGGTCATCGGATAGCGTGGAACGGGGTCTAGATCCTTTCTAGAGGCGTTTCTAGAGGCGTTCCTTTCAAAATGTTGATCGATAGAGACCCATGAATGAGTCATTAGACATTGAAGTACAATGTGTTTTACTGAAGATTCAAAGTGAAACATGTTTTTTGTTATTATATTAAGCTAAGGTTAAATTATTAAATTGATTTTAAAAGAATGTTAATTAATGACAATTCTTTATATATGTAGTTTAAAATAAATCTTAATATATTATTACACTTTACTGTTTACGACTACAAAGTAAGAAGTCATGATAAACATAACAAACTTACTAAACTACCCTATTCTTGGCAACGTTTGTTGATGTTATCACTGGTTAGACCCAATCGTCAACTCGAGTCTGACACGATCATGACAAAGCTATTAATGTTCGAAGTACACTTCTATATTATGGACTTGACACGACTAAACTCCACTTCCATGAGGTAAATAGATACAAATGTAACGTGTGGCATGAGCTATACATAAATTATACGTTCGTATATCTAGTTCACGTGCTTTAGAACTGGCTTCACGTAAGCTGGAAGTTAAACATCTCATTCTCTATTTATATTGGATTACTCTAATGTTAATGTGTACGGTATTATTAAAATTAAATTGTTATTTTAGTGCTCAAAGTTAAATTTTTGTGTAAAATAATAGGCCCTGTATCGATCTATCGCCAGTAAAGTAATGGTAATAGCCCTGTATCGATCTATCGCCAGTAAAGTAATGGTAATAGTGTTCAAAACCTTTTTTGTTCCCTGCATTACAATATCAATGGGACGAAAATGAGTTCATGTTTATATAAAAGATCGAATAATTTTGACCCTTATGATCCTTCGTAAGCGACCCCATATATTTATATTTGTTTCGGATATTCTAATTTTTGGTTATTGGTGGAATTTTGTATTCGAACTCAATTGTATGTAGGTAGCCATATCACAATATTTATAATAATGATATTAAGTAACGTAACATCATACCTGTAACCTCCGAAAACGGGTGCAGAATAGTGTACCTCATTCTCACGTTTCACCAGTTTCGTTTCTTTCCCACTATGGAATACGTAGTGAGCCTATTGCCATACACCTGACGCATACCCAGACTCTAAGTCGCTATAAAAAATCTAAAATCAAAAATCCAATAGCACCTGACTCAGGACCAACGAAGCCGTGATGATAAGCGTAACCATCTTGTATAAGACATTTGTCCTACTTTGGAACCTTAAACGCGTGGTAACACTAGCGATAATAGTGAGATTGTGCTAGTACGCGTGGAATTTTGTTTCGTTTTAGCTGCCATTTTGTTTTTCGCTATGCATATGTTTAGGAAATTATTATGCGCGTTTATACTTGAGAACCGTGTTTACGCTCGTTCCGTTTTGCATATAAGAATTAACTCTACTTTTGCGTTTAGAGTGCGCCGTTTTAAAATAACTTTCGTATATAATTTGTGCACTCTTGAACCTGTTTTCATTTCAACGTCGAATGTTTTATAATGATGCAGTATTTTTTAACTGAAATAAATACAGGTCTTTTTGCTATTGAAATGTTTCACAGATTTTTTTATTTCATTTCTTCTGTCGGGCTACTGATTTGAAGTTAACAGTGTTTTAATTCCATTCTATTCGAGATAAATATTTCTAATTAGTAATAAATTTAAAAAGGAATATCAAAAAACTTTACTATAATCAATAATCCTCTGAAATCCATATAATCACGACGTAAATGTGTATGTATACATTCAAAAATCAACAACTAACAGTAACATTTTCGCATTCTAATATAACAGTTCTCGGTACGCACTGGTATAAGCATTTAAGTATTATAACAGTTCCCTGTACGTACAAGTATATTATCCGTTATTCTGACAGGTACGTTTCCATTGGCCGTATTTTAAAAGCGGCATTTATAGGTAGGAAGGTTGGCGGTGGACTATTATTTTATTGAGGAAGTTGGCCCCGGCCGCTCGTTAAAGCGGCGATGGCGATCAAGTTAATCCATTACCATTTTATACTGTCGTAAACGGTTCACGACTTCGTCATCTGTTCAAACTTCATTCGCCATTATTATATACCCTTTATAAGGATTTTCAATTGGTAAAATTATAGAACCACGATGCGGGGATCCGCTTAATTTATATTAAACACGTCTATATACCGACTTGTCTTATTTAATTGCCGAGTTGAATTTATCGCACGCTTCAGTAATTATTCATTAAAATAAAATTTATTGCGTTTATTAAAACCGACCTGGCTGTTTTATTGCTCGAACACTTTTAGATACCTCGTCGATGGCGTACCTGGCCAATGGCGTGCACGCAACGGAAATATATTTCTTTGCTCTCTAATATTTTTTATGAAGTATTCTTTCGAGTAGAGTAAGTCGGTCGAGCTTCCAGGCGGGCATTATAGTAAGGAAGTAGCGATGTAGAAAGGTTCGCGTGCGAATTACCCGCTGTAACAAGAAGGGAGGGCGAGGTAATCCTGTTATCGGCTCGATATCCGAAAGGCACGCCGGCGTGGGTACAGAGAAACCGCAACTCAAAGAGCCAAGTTCAATCTACCTCACTTCAATTGTTGTTACTGCAATAAACTGATTATCACATTTAAACTATCACGTCTATTCAATTTACCTACTGCTGTAAATTATTCCTATATTACCTATAGTTTAATAGCACCTTGTTATACATAAACATGATTAATGATTTTATTGCGAGCTCGTTCGTACAATACAAATCGTATTATTATTTCGTCCGCCGTTTTTAATCATTCATATTGCCAGCTTCATAATGGGTGCTCAATTGAATCATGTTTCTGTGGTGTTGTTAGTATAGTAGAGGCAATTTGTATTTCTCGATAAGTAGAAGAACAAAGAAAAGCTCGGAAAACGTTGTTAACTTTTTAAAACATTCGTTGGCTCTCATGTATTATTCAGAGCCGCCGCTGTCATGGCATGTGTATTTCGTATTCGTATGTGTTCATACGTGTACTAGTAATGCACGGTAGGTATCAGCGGCTGGAACACATGTCCGCTACTAGCGGGATCGCTTCGTCCCGGCTACCCTCCTCACAATTGACATTTTGCAAAGAGCCTCCTAACCCTTTGTTACTCGGATGAAATGTGAATTTCAATGAAAACGAGGTTAAAATTGCCGAGGCCCGACGACGCGGCCGTAAAAAAGAGATTTCATTACGGCCCATTGTTGTGTTACGATTTTCACGGTCCATTTTCTTTCCGAGGATCGCCAAAGCGGAAAGGTTACGGTTTAATATTTGTATTAGGCGCAGCGCCGCGTCTCTGAAAGCTTTCAGAATATTTTATTGCCGAGGTAATTAACTCGGAGTGCTGTTCTTGTGTTTTTCGCTTGCTTTTACGCAATTAAAAATAATTTGAAATAATAGCCTCTGAACAAAGACGCGCGACACGCCGCCGGAATAATTTAAAAGCTTTGCGGGGCCTCGCGGAGTTAGCGTCTTGTTTCATTAACGCGCGCCGGTCTCGGCTAATATTTATATGAGTTGCGGATCATGAATATTTACATTACGCTCCGGCTTATGAGGAGCTAATTTGGCGGGCACTTTTTTGTGCAAGTTGCGTCGTAATGCTGTTTAATTTGATAGTTTTATGCGCGGTCGAAGCAATACGCGTAAGTACACAAAGCGGGCAGCGTTAAGCCACTTTTATCTTTCCCCGAGGCGGGATAAAAATCGAGTTTCGATATTGTGCTCGTAAAGAGAGCTCGGACGGGGATAAATAACACGTTGTCGCTTGGGTCGCGGATACTGCGGATACCGCGCCCTGTAACGAGGGTTGATTCTCATGACGTAGGAAAAGGGGACGATATACTTAATTCGTGGTATACATTTTTTTGCAATAATTCTCGCCACAGTAATATACAGCATTCCTTCCACAAACATTGGAACTCTGCTCATTGTACGTAATTGTAATTGTACGTCATTGTAATTTTATCCGTGTGCATGACGTCATACGACAAGACTACCTTTGTTATTCAGTTGGAAATAGAATTATTAAGTCAACACTTATGTATTTTAGTAACGTAACTTCACGCCTGTAATCCCCGAAGAGGTAGTGAGAAGAATGCAGACCATTCCCACGTTACAAGGGTTACGTTTACGTCCCACTATGGAATAGATGGTGAGCTTATTGCCATGAATCGGGCACATATCCAGACTCTGAACCACTACTAGAATTTAAATTTAGATTTTCTAGAAAATTTCCTAGAAAATTTCTAAATTAGAAAAACTCTTTTGTAGTGTTCGACCCGGGAATCGAACCCGGG
>DWEJ01003662.1:0-10265 GCA_018245835.1 Mysoria sejanus stolli | reverse complement strand
AATAATAAATCATAGTCTTCATTAAACTCTAACTAACGAACTACCTATTACCAATGTATAAGGAAGTAACACTAACTGGATTAACACTAACATTACTGTGCCCACTATTACAACACTTGTAAATCGGCTGCGAATATCCCGACGCAATAACGGACAGTTCTAGACATTCCATGTTCGTCCACTATTTTCTTCAAATAAATAACACAAAGTTTGAAATGTTAGAAAGCATTCCTTATTTTATGAAATTAAAAAAAAAAAACAAATGTTGAGCTTTGACATTTATGGTAAGTAGTTTAAAATAAAATACGATATCACAATTTTTGAAGACCTATGCATTCTGGATATTCCAAGATGTCATATCCAATTCATCTCAATTAGTCCTATAAAACTAAACATAATATTATTCTTTTAGATATCAATTTAAAAGTACTCAAGCAGCATTTATCGGAGTTTTCTTTTTTAAAGTTCAAGACACTGTGGTCATCGACATAAATGTAAATAAATACGATTCCCTCCCATACGTTCAGTTATCTACCCCTCGACTCGCTAGCACCCCAGCCCGACCGACCACCTGCGCAAATCACTATACAACACATCAACATACCTATACGTATCTACCTGTCCAACGCCCGCTCAGTTCAGTACTTCTTCAACAGCTCAAGATTGGAAGGTTCAATGTATAAAGAAAGGTGGATTTGGCATCGTTAAACTCGTTTCCTTTGAAAAAGCTCAGGCAAGAACGTAATAATACGTGGACGCACGCGCCGATCGACAGATGTTCGCGCTCGGCCATAATCGGCACGCGTCGGTTATCTTCGGGTGGAGGTTCGAAATTCTAATGCTGTGGTCACATGGACGAAATAATTTTGAAGTACACATTGGATAGAATAAATTTCGAGATTTTGGGGTACTAGTAAGGCGGAACTACTTATAGGTTTAAATAATGAATGTGGTTTAAGACTCCGGACGCTATACGCCATCTAATCAGAAAAATATGTTTTTCTCCCATTTTTCAAATGGCCAAGGTAAATCCTAAAACATTTACGGAAGGCCGTCATTATAAGACAATGCAATAATAATAATCAAAAGTGATTTCGGACACACGTCTTTTGAACGAAACCTTATATTTTTCAAAAGCTCCAAAGTATAAGTACAGACCTTATAGTTTTTTATCCGTCAGTACACGCGCACAGTCTATTGTCCCTTTGTACCCTTTGTGAGAAACCTTGATTCTTAACGTGCTATACAATTTACAGACCTGTAAAGAAGATTTAATATAGTCATTACTTATTAAAATCTACGATCGGATTACCATAAAATGGACAAACACTATTATCAAAGTATGATTTCAGGAATATTACATATTCTTAATCGATTATAATCAATATTTTTTCTAATTCAACTTTTTTTCTTAAATTTCTTCTTAAGTATGATTTAGGTAAAGTACAATAAGCCTTCTTGTTATGTATATAATATTAATAATCACACCTAAAAACGTAACGTCACGCCTGTAATCCCCGATGAGTTAGGCAGAGGAATACAGAATATTCCCAGGTTTCACCGGTTGCGTTTACGTCCCACTATGGAATAGGTGGTGAGCCTATTGCCATGCATCGGGCACGTATCCACACTCCGAACCACTACTAGAGATTTTAATTTAGATTTTCTAGAAAATTTCCAAATAAGAAAACTCTTTGTAGTGTCAACCCGGGAATCGAACCCGAGACCTCCCGATCGGCAGTCGCACTTGCAGCCAACACGACCAACGATCAACACGACCGAATAAATAGGCAGAGGAATGCAAATCACTCCCACGTTTCACCAGTTACGTTTACATACCACTATGGAATAGGTGGTGAGCCTATTGCTACACACCGGGCAGTATTGAAAGAAGTCATGTTTATTAGCGCCTGTATACCTAATGATAACCACAATGGAAAAACACAAAAATGAAAAAATCTAGCTAAGCAATTTCCATGTGCTTAGGTCCAGAACTTCAGATTCGCGAGGACTCACCGGCCCTCGCCGAGCTCGCGGTTCGCTTATCCTTCTAAACACGCGTCGGTCGTTCAACTCGTCTCTTCGCCGATATAAAATTGTCCAGTGAGAATGGGCTTATGCGACCACGCGTTCTATAGCACATGTTTCCTTTAAAATTTCGGTGATAAAAGTTTAATTAGAAAAAGCACAGTACCACATCGAGATAAAGAAATGGCTTGACAAAATGTTACTTTTTCACGATATGAATCCGAAAAAACAAAGCTCTATTAATTTAAATACCATATTAGTAAGCTGAGCATAATTTACTTTCATAAAAATTGGGACGTAATTTAAATGTAAACTTTTCCTATTTCTATTTTGTGGATATAACCCAAATTTTTGACTAAGATCAAAGAAATCCGCAGAATGTTAAAAAAAAATTGTTAGTTACCAGCCTGGATTACTTGATCAACAAGCCCATACGAGCAGGACTTCTAATAAATACAAAGATTATCGGGCTATGTCGTAAAAAGCTTGGAGACAGAGATATAAAGCATTATTTTAATTATACGAGTATTATCACTCCAGATCACTTACGAGACGACCAAAGAGTATAGACTGCCAATGATCACTATGTTCACAGATATGACATAAAATTTAAGAATAAAGTAAATAAAAGGAATAGTTAATAAAGCTAGTCAAAATTATACACTTGCAAAACGATGGAACTATGGAAGTTCAATCGAGCAATTGACCAAAAAAAATAGGAGGATATACGGGGCACAAAGCGTACAAATCGATTAAATCTTCGACCTTATTTTTTATAATAATCTCCTGTTACACCCCTTTCGGCTAAGCCAAGCGGTATACAAAAGGGTGGAAAGTTGTTGCACGGAGAAATAATTTTATACCAGCGCCTATAAAAGTATACAAAACATTGAAATATCCACTTTAAAGCGGAGGTGCACTAGGTTAAATTTTGTAAGAGTGCAAAAACATAATCATTCGTCTTTAAATTTCTTTGTCCGTCTGTACATTTAAATATGAATGGATGTATTAGCTTTATACTGGTTAGGTGGTTACGTATTCAAGTGAAAAGATTTGTGGGTGCAAACGATTTTCGCTTTTACGCCAACGGCATAGATAATGTCAGTTCAGTGGTGGAATAATGGAAACTGCCTTTAGCTTGATTTATGCGGTCTAAAGTTCCATTTTGGATATAATATCGCGATCGTTTGTAACGCAATTATTGCCTGCTTACAGTGACTAATGATTTAGCTGCAATCGTATGGACGATAGGCATGCTATCATAAAACATAACTTTCCTTATAGTGAATGTGTACGAAAATCATCTGGTAATAAACATTCAACTATGAGAAAACCATTTTCTCCACACGCGACAAACCAATACTCGTCATTAGAGGGAATCATGGCAAAATCTAGCCTGTCAAGTCATCATCGTCCCCCGTGTGTGCGCAGCTGGACATACGTGTTTTTGAACATAACTCCCAAGGATGCGGTGTAGGTATCACAGGACATAGCTCCTCACCTCACCTATACTGCCACAGTAGGCGTCTATCTCCAGGTTAAGTCGTTCATTTCATCCTTGTATCCCGGCACAGGATTCTTACTGCGTTTTGTCATTGTAATTATAAAAGTGGATGGTTAACAATGTCTGATCAATCAAATTCAATAAGCTTAAGAATCTTGCATCGACTAACAATAAAAGTGAAAGCTTCACGTCTACATATTCTAGCTTCAATAGAACATTACGCTTTAAATACAAGGAAACATGTGACATCAGTACGTCCGTAGGCCCTTTCCGCTTTCACTTCTGCTTTAAACCGTTCCTCGGAACCAGCCCCCTTGCACCTGCCGTATGGCATGCTCCCTCTGCATCTTCGTTGACACAGTTCTGATCTTATTCATGATTTACCGATCTTATTATCACCGCGTCACAAAGCTAAAGGTCGACCTCGGTGACGTGGTACTGTAGAGCCATGTAACCAAACAGTGGACGGGTATAAGCGGATGATGATTACGATTGGTAGTACAGCAGATGACAACAAAAAAACAATGGTGTTTCTTACAATAGACAAACAACATGCCAAATAATGTCTGTTCTGCAATACGAAAAAGTCAAACATTGACATTTATTCAAGACTCCAAGACTACTACAAGTGCTCTTGCGACAGTATGGAATACTACCACGTTTTTTAGAATGTTCCAATTATTGCTTAACCTGGCACTGCACTCAGTTATAGCTCATGATATTAGCAACAATATTTCATATTATATGGTACATACATATGTATATTAAAAAATTATAATTCTTTTTTTAAACCTGCGGGTGATTTAAGATTGTTTTATTTTTATGATCATTAAGAAAATATATGTGTGGCATAAATTTTAAGTATGACATAGTAGACATTAAAATAATGTCTTGGTTATGATTGCTGGAGTTTTGATTTTACGATGGTATGGATTGTATACTAACATCGCATTCATTATCGCCAATATCGCATCGATATTGGACTCTCGCACTGAGTCAGCCACAAACTCAAATTTTCGAGAATGGTCTTGTAAATAATACCACAATATCAAAACTGCGTGTTACAAAGTGCAAATGATAATAATGTATAGTCTCAACCAAAACACCCATAGACTCCACGTATTGTCATATGACACCGCTTCGAAAACGCTTGTCTCGTCCATAAATAATATATAAAGGTAAGCAACGACCGATTTTAGATCATCGCCAATTCTATCAAATACGATTCTTGTCGCCGGTGGTTTAGTTGAAGTTCCTGTTGTTGAATCGAACGTAAATTGGACTTTTTATTTTATGTCTAAACGATGTATAATAGATAGAACAGAAATCTGTTCTAATATGATGAACCAAATGGACCCAACTGAAGAAATTGAAATGAATTTGATACACACACTTTCGGAATAATCGAGGCTATTGAAAAAATCAGCAGAAGTGAAATGGAATTAAGTTCGACAAAATGAGATGGTTTACAAAGGATTGTTCACTTCATCAATTTTTAAAGTTTCAACAACCTATCTATGCTCCATGTATTGAGAAATATGTATGGAACGAATTGTTAAGCTAGATCTCAAACATTTCTACTCTTTATTATAAATGTCAACACATGTTGGAGACATCCATTGTTTGAATGGTGTGGACATTTACGAAATGTCAAAATTGCCCATAATCAACAACCCGAACCTCTCCATGTGACCGGTCCTCGGATATAATTGCGACCAGTCAGCGGGGCCTCGGCAGGGGTCAATCAAAAGTCAATAATCTATGCGCACCTGGTCGTCATATTTGCATACACTCTCGGTAATACCAATGTTAATCGAACAGATAGTAAGCGATGTGAAATTGAAATCGACTTGGCAATAGCTTCAGAGTTTTCAAGAGACATGAAAAAATTCTCGAGTTCTATGTTGTTAATGTGACATTTTAGGGTTTTCATTGTTAGAATTAAATTTAATTTAATTTTTCGAATGTGCTAAATACCGAAATAATTGTTCAAAAATACGATGTAGACTGTATTATTGAAAACGCATCTTTGATAAGACTAATGTGTACTATTAGGAACTAATTAAGTGCTAAAATATTAAAATTCAATCAATATTAAAATTTAATAATATTCCAAAAATCGACTTGGCAAGTGAAGCATCCATATATCAATTAAACGCGTACATTTGGTGTGATTGTCTACTCACTGTAATATCAAAGCTATTGTCACACAAGTTCAATTAAATTAATATCGAAAATCCGATCGAGATCCAATCGTACAACCTTCTCTCGTCTATCCATCAGTACTATACATTAGCCGGTCTAATATACACATTTGTATGCGATATCGTCTCCAACGTCACCGATACCGTGGTATCGGATTACCAAGAGAGAATAAATTAAGTTCATATTTGATAAAATATTCTAGATACAGTCAGAAATTACGAAAATACTATTATGACAGATAAAACACCTGTTCATAATCTTAATTAACGATTTACAATGCTATACGTAATGTGATTTTTCTCATTTCTTGTATGGAACTATGGAATAGGTGGTGAGCCTATTGCCATACATCGGGTACATATCCAGACTCCGAACCACTACTAGATTTATAATTTAGATTTTCTAGAAAATTTCTAAATTAGAAATACTCTTTTGTACTGTTCGATCCGGGAATCGAACCCGGGACCTTCCGATCGGTAGTCCCACTTGCAACCAACACGACCAACGAGGCGGTCAAACATTGCCAATACCCAATAAAAATTATTTTTCTAAATATGTAACTTACTGTTGGGAACATTTCAAAAGTCATTTTATATTAAATCTAAGGTAACTAATTTACGCATATTATATTAGTGGTAAAACAAATCGGCAATATAAAGAATTAAACAGAGGAAATGAAAAATGGAAGGATAATAATATTTAATGAAGGACTTTAATTAACAGCGAACAATTAAAAAATATTTAAAATCTAGTGTAGCCACCATTATTTTGAATAAAGGCTAACAGCCTAGAATACATTGACCCGATAAGGCGAGTACAAATATCAGTTCCCCTCAGATGATCCCAAATTTCATTACAATGATTTTGAAGTGCTCCCTGTGTTCTTTCATTTCGATTATCCCACATGCACCATCAACCCCCACAAATTTTCAATTGGATTCAAATCCGGTGACTTGGATGGCCATGGAATGAGAGTGACATCAGGATGCTGGCGAAACCAATCCAAGACAACTCTTGCTATATGCACTCGGCAGTTATCGTGAACATAAGCAAAGGTAGGCACTTCTTGTTGCGGATATATCGTTCTCACCGTCGGCAACATAGTGTCTTCTAACAAATCAACATAGTTTGATGCGTTTTGGCGAGAGTAAATTGGAACGAGCTCGCCTAGACTTTCGGCACTCATCCAGGCCCACATGTTCGAAGAAATCCTACCAGATAATTGGTTTGGCACTACGTGGTCCTCTGTATAGCGTGTATTGTCGTAACGCCATAAAGTTAAACGACCATGCTGTGATGATCTAAAAGATTTTTCGTCGGAGAATGGTGTTAGTCCAGATAAAATTCAGGTAATTACGTGCAAAATTTACTCTTGCAGCTTCATGTGTATCCGTTAAGACAAATTTCTTGGCGTGATGTCAATAATGCAAGCCAGTGCCATGCACATAATTTCTTATTGTTTGTAAACAAATATCATAACTTGTTGCAAAATAGCGAGTCGGAGTAAAAGGATGTTCGTCATAATGCAGTGGCATAGCTCTCGCCTGTCCAGATGTGACTCGACGAACGCCATGGTTGTGTCTTCGTCTGTCTTCTAAGGAACGCTCTTTAGCATTATTACATCGGGTCCACAAGCCATAAGTACAACGCCACACCCGACAAGAAACGAATTTGTCTTTGCGAAAATTACAAACGAACTGTCAGCAAGGTGGGTCATGATTCAATTTGGTCGATAGTACCATTCTTTTATTTGAGTACTGCTGATGGCAGACTCCCAAAAAGTCTGTTAAATCTTGCTAATTGTTTCCACTTGGGAATTGCTGAGCTTTTGGCAAAATTTAATGCAGTAACGCTGCTCAAGTTTTTCTGTTATTTAATAACTTGGCTAAAACCGCCGAACACAACCGAAAGGTCTACACTATTAGGCTAGCTGTCGCCTATTGAAGCTTTGTTACGACACGAAACAGTGTATGCGCGTGCATGACAGTGTCCTCCACATCCCCAATGAGCTTGGCCACCAACGCTTCATTTGTTTAAGCGGGAGAAAAGGACATACATTTAGACCAGATGTCGTATTTCCTCACTATAGTAGCTCTTAAAATGCCCATAAAAGAATGTGTTGCTTTAATTTGTCATTTCGGAATTGAGTACAAGCATTTGATGGTGACAAATCCAACATGTGCGGAATGAAGCGAATGGTCCATTTTTTTGTTCTGGATCGGGATGGACATACTGCTAATATACGATCAGTCAAATCAACCGTTTCGCTTGGGTCTCAGCTACACTCTTCTGTAGCTCTTCCTCGGCCTGAAGCTCCTTCTTTAACGCATTCAATGTAGGTTTGGCTGCGGCTAAACCAACATACTGCCCCGTTGTGGGGGACGTCTTCTTCGCCTGACAGTGGGTGTTGGGGCCCGTTGCGATTCGTCGTCAACTGAGTCGGCAAGGTGCCGCCTTCTTTTCCGAGTCTCCTAAAACCGGCTAGTTGTTCCCTCTATAAATGAGGTCTCAGACCTGAAACTAACTGACAGCATGCTATCGCAGTCCGACTCCACAGTCACTTCCGCACCATCTGCCAATTTCTCCACGTTTTAGTTATCTATAATACAATAGCCTAGGTCGTGTTTACGGAGGCCGGCGGTTTGCCGGCCCACGACGTGGCTGTTGCTGCTCCCCAGAGTACGAGGGGCTGCCCTTTACCGAGACGGAGGGGTGGAATTCTCCCTTTCGGGTACCTACCTGTCGACCATTTTCACAATCAGCCTGCATGCCTGTATTCCTATGCTCCACATCATCGTCTCGTTTTTCAGTGTTGGTGATCTCCCCTGTCAGCTGCTCTTAGTCTGATCCCTCCTGTGTAAGGTAATAGGAACTTGGACCTTATTGAGTGATGGTATTAACACTAAGATAGCAGGTGTAAATAACACTGCTTTAAGATTTCCTAGTAACACACCTGTTATTATTAAAGTGGTTTATAAAAAATCATTATATGTACCTACGTAAAATTACCTTTTATGTAATAGTTGCCAAGCTCTCTGTTTACTTTTAGTAGTATTTGTATCGACTGCTTTATTTTTTATATCGCCAATGTAGTCTTTAATACAGACTGAACGAACTTCACGTTATTTGTATATAGGCTAACATAATATTTAACACAAAAGAAGCGTTTTTACCTTTTCTGTAAGTGTCTAGTTAGAAGAGCGTTTTCTGTTAGGAGTAGGTTGCATATTACCACTATCTCACTTTAATTTTTAGTCCTTTTATTGTAAATATTAGGACCTTGAAAAAGTTCTCGTTGTTTTTTTTTGGATTAAAAATGTATTTAAAATATAGCTATAGCTATAGCTTACAATAATTTTACTCAAAATATTATCCATCATTAGAGATCACTTTCCCGTGTCCCGGCTCTGTTTCAAGGTACTCACTGTAATTTTGTATCTCTGCCGATCGATGTCTTGATCACCTGGCCTCCTCCCGTGTTGTATTCGATACTCTATTTCGGCTTGAAAACCGGCAGTCTCGCAGGGCTCAGACCGATTTTTGGGTCGGAGATCTTGACGCGACGCGGCTGTCTAGTATCCTACCGACTGCGCCTGTTAAATGAGTGGCGGCCGGCGGTCGTAGAGAAACTCAAAATCTTATATATTTAATTAAAAATAAAAATTACAATTAATTTGAGTTTACAACTAATAGAGTGAATCCGAGTCGATGCGAGAACACGGAGTGTCTGGCGCTCCCACACTACATCGGTAACCGCTCAAGGCGCTACGTCAGCTCCTTCGGTTGCAGTCCAAGTTGCTACGTGCCAGGATTGTGCATTAGCATTAGGGTTGCGTAACTAGAGTTTAGAGTTGAAAATATTTATATTGTTTTCTTTTTGTTTACATTTTCTTTACGTGTTTTTCAACAAATTACGTTAACGACAGCCGGAGGACTTAAAAAAAACCAAAGGGTCTTAAAATTACTTTAATTAAATTACTGTTACAAATTAATATCTTAACTATTGATCCTACTGTCCGATCCTAGGTGCAGTAATGGAATGAATTACAATTAACAATTTAATAATTAGTAAAATTAAATCTGCTGATGCGGAGCATGCATTTATCGATATCTAGGTTACACGTGTATCGATGGACAGCGGCGGCGTCTGCGATCTCCCTCATTGCTAGGCACGTAACAAGCTGGAGTTAATCAAACCGAGCAAGTTTACCATTTAAATAATTATTAACTTTTTAATAGGATTTTTTACAAAGATTTGTTTTAATAAAGGACTTAACTTTCTTATCTGAATGGTTAATGCCGTATTTAGTATTTTGATGTAAAAGCGTAAACCTTACATAAAACCTTAAAAGAGTAAACCTTACTTAAGCGAAGGCGTGGTATTTATTTATTTATTTATTAGGTCTACCAACGACTGTAACATTAACCGTCTGCGGCTGACGTGGTAGTCTAATAGACACCGCGAAATAGAAAAATAGATTTTTTTCCGATAATTTCCAAATTTGAGCACCGCCGCTCTTAGTACCTT
>DWEJ01003661.1:0-10266 GCA_018245835.1 Mysoria sejanus stolli | reverse complement strand
AATGCACCGTAATGCATATTTAAAACCGGATGCAATGTGCACACACCTCATATGTATTTATGAATATAAATGTTCTTATTTTAAATATACACATGTTATAATACACCCGGGTCAAACATGAATGTCGATGATGACATTATATTTTGTTTCGTAACAATCCAACTGAACTAGACATTTAGCACTTGTAGCTTGTGATAATTATGATTTTGTGTATATTTTCAATAGGAAAAACCTGTCAACCACGTGGCAAAAATTGTAATAATGCTTAACGAACGTATTTTTATTGAAATATTCAATGCTACGATATTAAGCTTCAACGGTATACGCGTACCGCGCGAACTTTTGCATCTATGCGACAGTCTACTATAAAATCACATATACAGCCCTAGCTTTAAGTGAATCTGTACACGTTTTCATCTATAAAAAGATATCGAATCGCTATAATTTTATAAAGAGCAATACGTCCAATTAGATACATTGATTGGTAAGCACTTAAAAGCTGGCACACTTCGCTAATACACGAGGCGCGGATGCAACGTCATAACATCTAGAAGTGGGCGGGTGGCGCCGCTCCAGCTGCTCACTTACGCCAGATTTACGATACACATGTACGTACAAACAAACAGACTATGTGCAAAGGTACCAGCATTAATACATTTAGTACAGAATCGATAATCAGATACAGTAATACAGCAACGAAGCTTCAATTTCACATCGATTACTCGTAAACCATTCAACTGAGACAGAATTACTGGGATTATGTGAAAGATGTACCTAGTTGCTGGAAAAGATTTTTATCAATTATAATCTACTAGGTGTGCCCGTGGCTTTGCTCGCAAGATTTTTCAATAGTAGACGTGATGTTTCAGTCAATTTACATAAAACCGTCATGTACTATTAATCTATACCTTCCTCAAGAATTGCTCTATCTTTTAGTAAAAAACCGTACAAAAATGCGTTCAGTAGATTTTGAGAAAATCGCGCTCTTGGGGACTTCGGTTTATAATATGTATAGATTTAAACTTTATCCAGGTGGCCTCAGCTCACGTTCAGCAAACTCTAAGCTCAAAGCTTATATATCAACCACTTTGCAGTCTGCATAACTTCTCTAGGGCACATTGAATACTTTGCAACTTACTCCCCAAAGTTGAATCAATGATTTTGACTAATATTAAGTGAATATTCAGTACTATTTCGAAACGATCTTGATAAAGGTTGAGTATGCAAGGATACATCGCGTCAACGACTATACTTGAATCATTAAAGCAATGTAGTGACAGACCCAGTTCAGCGACAGCGAACGCGCGCTGCGATCGGCAAAATGATCTTTCTATTTTGTTCGTAGATCCGACTTCAACTAAACTCTACTTACAATCAGACGTGTCTATTAGTTTCGCAACAGGATAAACACAGCTGTCGCCCCTTTGGAAATGTTACCGAGCGCGCGTTGCAATGCGACGTCGAGGAAATTGTCTCTCGGCATTTTTGTGTAATGACTATTCCGACTTGTATCTGGTTGCGGCGTAATGACAGTGTGGCGCGCGTTTGATATCCGAATGACACAGGCGTAGTGACGGCGTTGAGACGACGGTGCGGCGCTACCGGGTTCGATTCCCGTCTAATCGGATTACGACGAAAGATTGTTATATGTGATATGGTTGTATGGTTGTATGCTTATATAAATATATATGTATATAAATTCTTTAAATGGAAATGTAAGTAATACTGCATACACGCCTATATCTTTTCCTGATTGGACACTACAAGTAAAGATATCAATTGAATGCAAATATATATGTACATTTCGTCCATTTGCTTCGCACATAGCGGAAGTGAAGTGACCCTGTGCCGACCTTCAGTTGTGAATTGAGAGGCGTAAAACTTGCGCTCGAGCTTGACACAAAATATCAACCGCGGTCACATAACACAAACGTGACCGAGTGTTGACGTCCATTAGATAAATGAAGTCGTAATCATGGGACGGCCCAAACCTTTGAGCCACGGCGCTCTGCAATGTTAATAAATTATACATTAAACTGTTAATATAAAATCTGGTCTAGCAAAACTATGTAGAACGGAAACCATGATATTTATGCATATTCACATGTTTTTTATATGAAGAAATAGGTGAACAGGCGAAGGTGAAATCAATTCTGAAAATTTGAATTTAACCATTGACTCTCGGAATCATAAAGTTCGGGTACATACTATAAAAGTCTATATTATTGACTCAGATAGATCCGATATTTTGCTATACAAATTGGCATTTTTGTGAATTACAGTCGACTGATAAACGCCTCGAGTGTTCGACGCTAAACCCGACCACGATTACGTAATCCTAGGCCACCAGTGTGCAGCTGAGGTCATGTCAATACATCAAAATTATTCACGCCGCTATAACTCCTATCGTATTCACTCATACATATATTATTACTGAGATGTACTACCGTACCCGACCTTTACCTACAAATCGTTAAAATATATTTGAGTTTTTGTAAGATGCGTTACGTAACTTCACAAAGTCATTGTGGTGTTAATTATTCATAATGCATTCGGAATAATCGTGACTCAAGAGACATTGGTATTGTAAGGCAATTACTTTAATTAATACCTTGATTTAAAAAATCATTTTAACAGTTAAATTATTTATCAAAGACATTTGCGAACGCTTATGACATAAGGCCACCAAGCCGAGGATAGGGTGCGTTGCCGCTGATTTAGGGAGACTTATGATGATAATTATTATATAGGGCCTCTCAATTTAAAGTGAAACAAATCAATATTCGATTGATTGCATTAAAGTGTAAAAGACATTTCGGTATCATCAAATCATGCAAAGTTCCAAGATGTATATTAAGCGTTATCGTTGAATTAATACTTGATCACAAAAAGCACCATTTAAGTAAAAATATAAATTATTTCAATACTAAATATAACTAGCTACAAAGATGAAGGGAAACATAGTGACAAAATGGTACATACACACAGAAATACGAATGCCGGTTGTAGGTTATAATGAATGAGGTGTCTAAGCCCGCAATCGCGGTCCTTGGAAGACCTCGATAGATAGTTTATAATTTTAACCAAAACCCGCGGCTAACAATAGAACAAAGTAAAGGTTGATGACGGTAACGATTACGGCGAAGAGCGAATGGTTGACTTTGTTATAGTTACGTTATTAGCTTCTCTTTCCTGTAACTTCGATGACATCACGTGATTCAATTTACGCGCAACACCTCGCTAACTTCACGGTCTGTCGCATCTGCCTCGGAACAAGACAAAAGGAGTAATTATAACTTTTAAAACGCCGTTACACTTATGACACGGCGATAAAGATTCATTACGAAGCGCAACATCTCAGAAGGAAAGTGGTGTGACGGAATGTCCGTCAATTAAAACATCTCAATATAATGCGTTTGTTGATCGCATCATTAAATCACGCCCGCTTCGTTTGGGATGAGGTGGCCGTTTGCAAGTCGTGTCGCTACGTGGTAAATCTTCGCTTATCACCAATATTATTATCATTGATAACATCTCGTTAATGTGCAAGTAGTGATAGAAAACCGAAACAGATGAGTGGTTACAGCAGTCCAAAGAAATGAAAGTGCCACTGCAGCTCAGTGAACCTCAGAAAGAGCTTCACAGAACGAAATTAGCCGTGTGTCATCAACAATATGGTAATTTCGTTTCTGTGTCGGAGAAAGTTCTCATCATCTATCTGTAGGTACTGCTCTTATTTGTAGGGTACTGGATGGTTTGTGTGTACAAGTAATGTTACCATTTGATTCTCATCTGATAGAAATATATTGAGTAATGACGGCAAAAAAGATATATATTTCCAAAACTACGCAATAAAGTTAGTAATGTAAATACTAAAACAGTTTCTTGTATATTGGTTTTATTCCAAAAAGTGTGTTAAAGATATTTTATAATTAAGTTTATTACCAATCTGTACAATAATGATGAAACTATTAAATATTAATATTAATTTAATGTAAACAAAAACACACAAGGTCTGGTTATAACGATCACAAATCTTAATCAACATTCTCTGGACTTCCGCAAAGCGATGTCGGGTACATTATAAAAGCTAATTTATTGACCGGGAAAGAACACGGGACTCCGCGGAGCGGCCATCGCAGCGTCCATCTATCAACCGTGTGACGTGCATTAATTAAACTAGCAGTTAATCAACTAAGACCAATAGCTCTGTGGCCTTACTGAACAACAAAGTACTGAGTCCGAACAGACACATACCACTGGAGAAACAAAGTATACGAAATAACAATATACATATAACGAGTACCTACACATAATGCATTGTTTTGAATGTTATATGGTACACAAAAATAAAATAATAATACTGATTAATAGTTAAATAGTATGCAATAGACATTGCAGTTAAGTATAAAAACTAATGCTGTTCATGATAACGAGACACAATTACGAACGAGCATAAACGGTTCAAGGACCCTATAAAGTTCTTATTAAGTACAAATACAGAAAACTATGAGAATAATTAACTAAAAAGATACCGTTACCATACATAACAGACCTTCTGTCCTAAATAATTAAGCACCGAAGATAAAGAATAGGTCCCCAATTATTCATGTTTTATTTGAAACAAAACTATTAGCAATACTTGGTACATGTCATACTGTGAAAGTAACGATTGACGACATTATAACAAACAATGAAGATTTACAAAAATAATAAGTAGGTATTCAATTTTATCCACTCACATAAAAAACTTGAGATCAAAATACAGACAGGTGACGAAATATTTTACCAGGAAGGAAGTAGCAGCAATAACAATAAAACCTTATCAGCTACAATATGAAAAAATAAAAACAATAAAACAAAGCAATAATAATTGCATTAAAATTTTTTTACGAGCTCCGATCAAAGATAAAACAATTTTGGTTCTTCCATTCTGATTCTTTAAGAGGTTATCACGTTTGTTGAAAACTTGTCAAACACATAATAACGAATATGTTACAATTTCCTTAGAAATAGAAAGAAATGAAATTCGAAATCAAAATACTAAATTCTCAATTGCAGATGTACAAACAATTCAATAACAGTCAAATGTTCACGTGTCCTATCACGAATATCACAAAATAATGAACTGAATTCAAAGACAAATCGATTGTGATATAAACAATGAATACCTGCTTCTCCGATGATCAGATGAATGCAACTGTCCTTACATTCACATACGTAAACATGTGATTGAATATTAATTTTCACGTAATTACTCCCATACTCACTCCAATTCATGTATATTCATATGAGGAATGATTTTTAGGAAAAACTAAAAGAACTCGTAAAGAATTGTGTACGTAAGCGTCCATAAAATCTAATAACGAAAAAAAAACTGCTTGTTATAGGTCTCAAGAAGAAAATACACAAATATTACAACTTTGGATTGCACGCACAACATTTAAACTGTAACAGCAAAAAAACAATCCTCGGCGGTGCGTGTGTAATCATCATAATTAAGATATAATCCATAAGAGCGTTTAGTAACCAGAACAAAGAAATAGGAATAATTAATAGATAATAAAGAATTACCACTGAACGTCTGCAAAAAGCTTGTTTTTTACCAGGCGATAGTAGCACGCGAAGTTGAGGTGTTGTATGAGCCTCAGCGGAAGTAAAGCGTTATTATTTACCTGTAACAAGAAAGAAAAGATTAATGACATGAAAATTCCTACGCATTATATTTTTTTCTGTGGATTGTTAATAATGCGATTGCAAAAAATCATCCGATGGTACTTACACTTATGCGAGTGCGCCGTAAGATGTTAGAGCATCATCGTCTATTTCGGAAATTATACTATTGAGTCTATAAAATCGACTGTAGTCAGTATTGGATTGGTCCATTCTTTTATCACAATGGTTAGACATTTTTGTGTTGACAGTTACATACAGTCCTAAATTGGATGTCCAAAATTGAAACGTTTCATTTTCAATATTATTTATTATCTTTGGGAGAACTGTAGCGAAACCAGTGCCGTGCTGTTTATTGAAAACACTACAAATGGAATGCAACTCAATTGCTGAAATGCGGCAATCTTTCCAAACCAGACAACAAGATGTTAAAAAATGCAATTCAATATATAACAACGCTTGACCCTAAACACAATCGTATTGATCTAATACAACCAATCACAGCTAATAAATACGAATTAAAAGCTGATAGAACAGACGCTGGACAAGTAGGCCAACAATCAGTGCCGAACAAACAAACAGATCGTTGAGTTCGGTTTAAAGGTGTCAATTTCATTACGACCAGTAATAGTTTAACGGATTGTGACATTGTTACAAAAAGACGAAACGGCCGTTATAATGAGGAGTGCGATGAGATTAGATTAGAAACTGTTCGCGAAATCACTTTGAGAGAGGCTGGGAAAACAAATGAACAAAACGAATCACGTATTCAATCTGTTAGGAGTTAGAAATGAATGAAAAAGACCGGCGTCATTGGGTAATACAAATAAATACATAGAGAAGTTTACCGTTTTTCCAAGATATTTTCCTCGAGGAACATGGAGTGAATTGGCGTACCTTCGTTGAAAAATAGTATCACTATACTCATTTGACTTCGCATCCTTCACCTAATCGATTACGCTTTATTGTTCACTACGAGGACAAAGTGTGTTTAATTGATCTACTGTGCCTCGAGCGGCACAATAGACGCGTAATCATCATCAATCATAGTAGTCGAAGGGTCGAATTTCACAACGAGCCGAATCTACGATCGTCACGGGGATGCCGAGTGGGCCGATTCGATTTCAATTCGACACGGCATGATATCGATCGCTTGCACAATATGTAGGTTAATGCCGGTCAAGGACTGCGCGCTGTCCATATAATAATTGACGGTACAATAATACTCACTGTTCTGATACATAGACGGGTCAAATCGTAGAGACGCGGCCCGAAAGACCCACTTGTGCTCTAGGCCATCCTTTCTGACAGCGTGAAACGAACACTGGCATAACAAAAATGTTGTTTTGAAAGTCACTTATTTATACAGAAGTATTAGAAACGCAGTTTTATTAAATCATGAATTCCTTCAATTTATAATCAATCATTTACTATATTTTAAAGCAAAGAGTTTTGAAAGCGTCACAATGTAAAAACGACAATCAGTTGTGCTGAAATCCAACTTAGATTTTTATAGACGACGAATCATCGTCTACTAACATCAATTATTGCGACAGTGGCACGCTATTAAGTAGTGACAACGCAAACTCGTGAGTAAATTCCGAGATCATTTATTTTCTTTAGAAGGAGAGAGACAAAAAAAACGAACTCGATCACAAATGTATGTAGAGGCGCAAGGAGCATCGGACCTAGTGAATAGAATACCGCGAAGTTGTCAGGCGTTACATCCGAATGATTGATACGCCAAAGAAAACCGTCTGGACTACGCTGCATCGCTTTTTGCAACCGACGACAAAACACGAGCGAAAAAAAATTGCTGCGCGCAAACTAACTGCAAGTCATGTTCACGAAAGAATGTTAAGCTTGGACCACTTAAAGAGAAATGTTCGGAGGTTTGTAACATGGCTAGCACAGAGCAAATCGTACGGTTTGTTAGGTTTTATTGTGGACCATGACATGGTCTGTTTGGATACCTGAATTTTGTTCATATTTCCTTTGTGAAATGATGTCAGCCCCTAGCATGTTGCGCCCGTATCTGCGCTAAACAACTGTGTCCAGTCCTCTTTGAAGTAGCACACCGTGGTCATCTCATACTCATTATGTACGCATTTATGGAACGCATCGACCAATCAACATTAGACGCCCCACACGTCTATTCATCATCGACTAGTCCCACCATAGGGCACGGGTTACCTTTCTGAATAGAAAAGAAATAAATCTGCCACAGAATTATCTTCCACGCTGATCAAAGGCGAGTGCATAAGCCTCAGGGAACAATATGAAGGTGTTATTTATTTCCAATGGCTATTTTCCTTCATCTATATATTATGGGACGATATACAAAAGACGTATGTAGGTATATAATTCTTGTAAGTTTGCCTTGCGTGTGAGAGTTAGAATACCAGATCCTCAGAGTAAGTGGCTGCAATCTGAATCACTGAGCTATCAAGCGGTACTCAACATAAATATAAATTTATATAAAATATATGTTAATTTTGCTAAAATAGTATTCTCTGACAACGCACTGGTAACGCCTCTATGGTTACAAATGTTAAGTCGCGACGTTGACCAGTTCCCCTCCCGAGATCCCTGCACGTATAAGGCAATCTACCAATGTACATACCTAATTACACAAAATCACCACTGTCGCACTGAACAAAAACTACTTACTGTATACATTATATAGCAATCTAACAACACACGAAACAATTACACTGTGGTGAGAACAATACAAATGAATCGGAAATTACTGTTAATTAATACTTGTCCTTACGGAAGGAAATAGTCCACGGACTGCGGTTTATCCTCTATACTGGCTTTAAAGTAGCAAAATTTCAAGAATTTCATATATAACTTTATAAACAATAAACGAGGAAATCAATATTTCTAACAAACATGCAACTATGTACAGGCCTTATATGTAAACAACCAACGGTATAACAACGGTGTTTAGTTAACAACCGGAATTACAAAATTTGATTGATATTTATATTAAAAAGATATAATCTTTGGTAGATACACTGCAGTGTAAATTGAGCGAGAAAGGAAGAAGTCTTCGCAACGATGACATAACAGCTAGTTTTTATTTCATGAACGATAACTGTAATATAATTAAACAAAATGTTCAGGAAGCGAATACAATTGAATTCACCGTAATGTTACAAGTATTGCATGTTTTCGTTCCTTATCGCGAAACCGACTTACAGACTCGCCGAACACAAGACTTATTCGAACTGCATTCGCGTTAGAATAGAACGATATAGTTGGCAGTATCGATGTGTTATCGATACCATTTATCGCGTACAGCGCGTACGTTCGGTGCACAAACGTATCAAACCGCACACAACATTTCGTCAGCCGCGATCGTATCGTATTAATTGGGACACGCATTTTAATTACAATCAAAGCATTTACATTGTCTCTTTACGTCTCGATTTGTGGGCGACAGCCACGTCTGTGTATCAATTAGGGCTTCGATCGATGAAACCTTGACAATTCACGAGCATTTTTATCTCTATTGGATTGCGTAACAATCGAAAGTTACACGGGGCCAGTTACGGGCACGACTAAGCGGCGAAAAAGAACAAAATCTATATAGTTCAAATGGTATAATGAGGCCGGTGTGCAAATGACGAGGCGTCCATGGATGGGTGATGGACAGGTTTGAGGCTGGTGGGTGCAAACGGGCGCCTGTCGTGCGCGGCGGCCGAGAGCCGATCGTGACCGGCGCGTCGCAGGCCGCGTGCCGCATGCGTCCTTGCCGCCGACAACTGCACCGTCCACGATTTAACCGCTACTACAACGCTAGTTCGGCAATCGCTCATATCTGTAACAGTTAATTGTATCTCGGCAACGACGCTGAGTGATTGTTCAATTAATCTGCGTTCACAAGTTTACCTTTCTAAATTCAATTTGTCCTTTCAATACAATACCGCGTATGCTTCGCAACACGTGTAAACGTCCAAATAGTGGCCAACATTACAGATAAAATAAAATATTAGTTGTATTAGCGTGTAATTATTTTTAAGTGATCATCAAGTTCGTTATATTTGATCAAGTCATATTTGATGAAGTCAAAGTCAAAGTAAGAAACATAATTATCGGAAATTTGGATGCAAAGTTGTGGATTAGGATTTATTCGCTATGATATATATAATATAGCAACTTAACAAAGTGAAGCCGGCGGCGGGCCGTGCGACGCCAAATTGGGTCGCTGGCGCACTCCACGCATGCGCCGGCGCCGCGGCAATCGTGCATGCGCCCCCAAACTCATACTTCGCTTCGCCGCTTCTACTAACCAAAACCATAATTAATTTATATAAAATAATCCTTACGCTCCACACTAAGAACAAAACTACTTCTAAATTAAAATTTAAATTCGATTTTTTTACGTCAATCGTCTAGAAAATTCCATCGGTCACAAACAAACACACGTGGAATAAATTACGAACGGGAAGAGGTAGCGAGAGCGTTTATAATTGAGTCCGACAATAAAAATATATGCGAGGTGAATAAATTTGCGGGAATTGCAATCTGGCGACTGTTAGCACTTAAGTGGACATTAAGAGAAGGACGCGCGGGTCAGATAACAAC
>DWEJ01003660.1:0-10267 GCA_018245835.1 Mysoria sejanus stolli | reverse complement strand
TAAATCAGAATATTTCTAAATTAGAAAATTTCTAAATCAGAAAAATTCATTTGTAGTGTTCGACCCGGGAATAGAACCCAGGACCTCCCGATCCGCAGTCGCACTTGCAACCACACGACCAACGAGGCAGGCAACGAGAATATGATATATTGATTGGTGATTGTTAGATGTTCATGTAAGTAGCAGTTAATATAGTGTTCTTGTTATTTTAATTATTTGTAAATAATATGTACATTTATAATTTATATTATTATTTTGTAGTTTATTAAAATTCAAAGTTTTATCCGCTATTATGAGTAATTAAATAATGCTTTAATAACTTTTTAAAGGTTTTAATGGATTGCGAGTTTTTAATGTCTTTAGGGAGCTTGTTATAAAAATAAATAGCTAATCCGTTTTTTTTGCTGTTTATTTTATTAAGGGTATCCGTGAAAACTGTGCTTGATTTCCTAAGGGTCCGTGGACTGAAAAAGGCTGGGAAACGCTGCTGTACACTATAACAAAAATAAAATCCAAGATGGCCGCAGTTAAAAGCTTTATGGATATTTAGACGTTTTCAAATTTTAATAAAGTACACACATTTAAAATTAAAAGCTTGAGAAGTTACACGTAGGGTTACTGTAATTTAATGGCTATTAGATTTAAACATTTATCTAAGGTATTAGATTTAAACATAGCTATATTAATTATATTTAATTTGGTAGAACTAACTTATCACCATACGACTATTTATGACGTAATATCGTGCTCGGACTTATTGTATTATACCACCAAGGCGGTGGTAGTCTCATTTTGACGTACAAAAATTGTTCTAAGGAATCAGTTTTGAATAAATGCCATTTGAATTTGAATATACCTGATACATATGTATATGAGAAATACAAAATTTATTTTTTACTTTTTAGATCATTTGGAATAGACCCATGTTTTAATTTTTGTTATTTTTATATTTCTTACGGTGTTGCACAACGTTCATGCATCATGTGTAATACCAAAATTTTCACCCGGTCTGCAATAGGGTTTACTAACTACGATTAACCTTAATCTGCAACCGCCATAATCATTGTTTAAATAAAAGGTAATGACGATAAGTTTATATGATGTCTTTTACTCTACATTACAACAGCAATAACAGAAAATCCTATAATCCTATAATAAAGATATACTTTTTGATATAATGAGACCACAATATTTTTTTTACACAGGTTAAGAATATCAATACATATAATGAAAGTTTCCAGGTACAACAATCTTAATTTGAGTCAACGTTTATGAACTAAAAAAATAAGAAGTTACGCCAACGGTTACAGATCAGATCAGGTTCGAGTTTCAAATTTGACATAAATAGGGTCTCGGGAACGAAGTATGATGTCGCTGACGAAGACAATATCTTCGGGCCTCGTGACTGGCAGCACTCGGAAGCGCCGCAGCACGGCGGACACAGCCAGCATCATCTCCATCATTGCGAACTTTTGACCTGCAACAAGGCAATCAACATTTTATCATGATCATCGTCAGCCTGTCTTAGTTCACTGCTGTTCGATATTGATACTCTTTGTAAACCACAAATAGAATTCTGTAGAAAAACTGTTTGAATTAAGAATGTGTCAAGTTAGATTCTTGTTCTAGCTCTCATACGGAACGGTCGCAAAGCCTTAAATATAATACTACCCTGCTACTTCCTAGTTTTCTTTCAACTGTAAGACAATGGCCTTCGCCAATGAGCGGCATCGCGCCCTGTCTTTAGGTTGCGTCATCTAGCTTCTGCTTTCAGCCTTTCGTCATCTCACTTGGCTGGATAATTTTATGCGTTACAAATAATAACTAAGACCATCACCAAGTTAAAATTAGGTGACCTTCATAGTAATTTTTTGTTATGCTATAAAAACATACCAGTGTCTGTAAACCAAACTTGACTTTGACATATTTGTAAAGGACTTTTATAAATACTAAACAAATTACCGATACAATTCCTTGGTCCCGCGCTGAATGGTATATATGCGAACGTATGCCAGGATTGTTTGCTGGTCAGGAACCTTTCCGGCCGATACACCGTGGCGTCAGGGAAAATGTCAGCGCGACGATGGAGGTCATACACGAGAACAGTCACATCAGTTCCCGCCGGGAGCGTGTAATGTGCTGAAAGCGTAAAGACATTTGAACATGTGTGTGTAGGCAACCCTTATACATATTGTTCCACTCTTAGATATAAGCCTTCGGTCATTTTACGAAAATCTAAGACCATAATCTGCCACGTAAGCCAAGTGCGGGTTGGCAGATTTCACACACCTTAGAGAATAATTCTTTTTTTCGAAATTTCAAGGTGTGCACGTTACCTCGCGATATTTTCCTTCACCGTTTTAGCAAGTGATATTGAAACTTAAAAAACTAAACTAAAACATGAAACTCACTTAATTTTAATGACTCGTGACATCTTCTTGAGAAAAATGGCACTGGCGGATACAGCCTCATGCTCTCCTTTATGCAACACTCCATATATTTCAGACCCTTTAAGTCGGCCATTGTCGCATCCCGGGACAGAGATCCTAATACTTCACAATATTCCTTGACCACTTTTTCCTGATAATTTAAAATGTTTTTTTAAGGCATGATATTTATTACCGTAAATTATTGAATGATCGTAAATTATTGATGATTTATTACCGTAAATTATTGAATGAATTGATGAAGCCATCTATACAACAAACACTAAATTGATTTTGCTGTGACCAAAGTTCACGACACCTCACTCCGTCAAAGTCTCAGAACATCTTAAACCTTACATGTTTCTCACAAAAGAAAACTGTTATTAAACTATGTAGTAGGTCTTTTACAGGATAGTGAGGTATATTTCTCTCGTATATTTCAATGACATAATTATACTTACTACTCTAGCGATTATTATACAACTTGGCTTACCTGTATTTCTTGATTGTTAGCTAAAAGCATGAAAATAAATAGTAGAGCAGAAGCAGTCGTGTCATGACCCTGAAAAATAAAAAAAGTTATATATAGAACGCTTATTAATGGTCAGAAACACCAACTTTCAGTTGCACATAATACATCTCAAAGTATCATTTTCGATGTATATGCAAACAAATGGGCCACCTGATGGTAAGTTTTCACCTGAGGAGTAGTCAATGCGTTATCGGGATTGGAAAAGAGAAAAACTCTCTTTGCGGTTTTCTTGGAGAACCCCACGTCACAGCTCTCCGGGAAAGCCTCAGATGGAAGCTCATTCCACATCTTACACGTACGGTAAAAACGAACCGTGCGAGACCGCTATAACATGTGGATGAAACTTAAATTTTCGCCGTGTGGTGCAGTGAAAGAAAGGTAACATAGACCCAGGTCGAATAGTTCTTCGGAGTGGAGGACTTATCATCATCATCCTATCTCAGTCCAGTGCTGGAGTTTGACCTCCCCCAAAGAGCGCTGCGGCACCTTATGGTCCGCTTGCCACATCCGGCTTCTGCCTGCAACCTTCCGCAGATCGTCATCCCACCTGGCCGGTGGGCATCCTACACCACGTTTGCCAAGCCGCGGACTCCACTCCAGTACTCGCTTACTCCACCCATCGTCCGTTCGTCGGCAGACGTCAAGTTCTCCATCTTTTCGGTAATCCTTGGGTAGTTGATTATGTGGAATGCAGGCCCAGAGTAGGATACAGTGATCAATGTGGCGCCCTACATGGCTATTGGAAAATTATTTTAAATCTTCCAAAACCACTGCCATTTTTGCTTATAATTATATCAATATTTAATTGCGAATAGTATGGATATTAACATGATCGACTATAAGTGTCGTGGCCTTGTGCGTTAAAATAATAATTCATATCATTGTTATGCAGACACTTCATTTAGTAGTAACATTTAAGGAAAACAATGTACCGTCTCGGTGCTATAGGTATTTTGTCAACGTGTAAAAACCCGAAGGTCGTCATGTGAATCAAATTCTGAACCATTATCATACCGGTTATTTAAAGTGAAGATGAAAATGTGTGTTCGAAAATAATAAAAAACAATATCTTTCTCATCTCAAATCCACTAAAGAAAAATCTGTTGTTACCTCAAACATAAACGTATCTATTTCTTCAGAAATTCCTTCATTGTCAATAGTTCCTTCTGTTTTAGCTCGGAGCAATAAATCTAACAAAGCTAATTTTTTCTTTTCATTTACGTCAAACCCATTTTCAAGATGATGTTCATCTTGGTTTATAACACTATCAAAATCAAGCGATGGGTCCCTGCTGTTGATAATATCGTTCCTAAAGGAACCTAACAAGTCCAACAACTTTCTCTGTTTACGAGCAATAAATGTACAATTGAATAGGAAACTCGGATACAACCATACGCGTTGTGTCCTGTACAAAATATAAACTCCCAATTTGTGTATCGCTGCTTTGTATTTACTTGCGAATTCGGTCTTACGTTGTTCTAATTTACAACCAAGGGCAGTTTCTGCGGAAGAAGCATAATAGATTAGCAGTATATCATCGAAAGCAGTTACGGTCCTTATTCTTGTAAGCTTGAGCTTGTGCTTCTTCTACCATTACAATTACCAAACGTGTTATGTAATAATTTACCAAGATTTATGTGTAGATTTTATACACATTTAAGGTCTAGATTTTTCACATAGCAGATCAAAAACGATCTATTATGATCTTACCGCATATTGAATGTAACGTAAAATCGTTTATTAAGGGTAATAACTCCGTCTTCTCTTTGTGTACGTCCCTTTCTATTTGTTCTGCTAAGGCTTTACTTTTTTCAATGAGTATCGAATTAAATTGACGTAAAATATTAAAATGAAACGCAGGGGTTAAAATTTTTCTTCGTTGACGCCATTTTTCACCTGTAACCAATATATTTAAGTGAAGTTAAAACTTAACATGTATCTTCATATCTTCACGCCTATAATCCCCGAAGAGGTAGGCAGAGGAATGTATTATGTATGTATTTAACATGTATTTTTCACATAATATACATAAAATTACATTTTATAACAATACCAGAACTTAAAAGCAATCCTTCTTGCAGCCAAGGCTTTAGAAATCTGTAAAGAAATCCTTTGCTATTATTCTTCATTCCTGATATTAAAATCTGTAAACGAGAAATTTTTGTTTTTGAAAACACTATATTGCAAATATTTTATATAACATTATCAAGACTACCTACTAACAAATAACATTGTAATACGCTCACCCTCAAGATTCTGTAAGCTAAGGTCGTGCAACAGCCATCAATACTTGTTACAACCGGCAGTTACAATTCATATATTAATCTCGATAAAAATAACGAACATAAATGAAAAAAGTAATTACCTCAATATCTTCAGGATTATATATGGCGACATTTTTCATAGGTCCCATTCTTAACTTGAATAAATCCTTGTACTTGTTCGCTAAAGTCCGCATAAGAGTAAACGTTTTTTCTGCAACGATCAAAACTCTATGTGTCAGTAGAGCATACAACAGAGGAATAAAAAAATATTTTTGTTTCTCATTTACCATAAAATATTATAACAATTACCCCCTGTGTATTACATAGCATTAAAATTATAATTCTTAACTAACTTTGTATTGATAAAACATATTTTAACGTTGATCCAAGAAACGTAACATCACGCCTGGAATCTCCGAAGAGGTAGGCAGAGGAGTGTTGTATACCCTCACGACCCGGGAATGGAACCCAGGACCTTCCGATCGACAGTCACGCTTGCAACCAACATGACTAACGAGGCAGTCATAAAGTCAACAAATTCTATGATATAATTTTTGGCCGTTATTTTAATTTACAATTAGTTTTATATATTTATAAAGACAACAATAATTTTAAAAAATCAGACGAAGAAGGTTTCTAACGGAGTATGCCAATAAGCTCACCTATAATGGAACGTGTAAATAAATGGTGAATCATGGGAGTGCACTACATTCCAATACTACCAGTTCGGGAAAATAGGGGCGTGATTTTATGTTAAAACATACCTTGATTCTCCATGACATCTAAGCCACTTCCGATAATTGGAAGCCCTCTAGGTCCCGGTATCATGTCGAAGTTTTCGTCTTTTAACCATTGTTCTATAATGAACACAACAGCTAACATCACTACACAAGATATGAGAATCACAAACATCGCAAACACCAAACTTAAATTCACTATTCAACATAAAGATTCTAATTGATTCTTCCTGGCTGCTGAAGTCGTTTTGATTTATTTAAAACACCTCTCGTATCGATGACATTTAAGTGAATTACACATGTTTTAAACAAGAGCGATACAATAAGACACGTGACACGTCTGAATAAGACCACAGTCAGTAAATGCTGATTCGCTTATGCTGATTCGCTTATGTTCCATTGAGTAATATACTTTGACTATTTAAGTGGACTGTAATCATAGACGGTATATACGTATAGGCGAGCCAAGGAAAGGAAAAAAGAGAAAAAGAGGATTGGTTTGGGACCCATTTCTATGTTTAAATTAATGTAACTCTGCATTTAAATTATTGTAGTATTAAAATATTGTAACTATTATTGTAACTTGTATCAATTACTCAAGGAGCCAATCAGTTACGATTACACGTATGTCCTTTCTCTTTCTATCAACGCGACATTTTCATTTACACACTCGTTTATTCCTCGCCTACTCTATAATATCTCTATGCTTGTGATACGACCAAAAAATAATAGCGTCACAATCGACGGAGTCAGGTATAAAAACTGGAACAACATCATTGAACAACATTAAAACAAGCATTGCGAATCGCGAAGAAAGAGACAGCGCATGCACAGTAATTGAAACATAAAATTGTGCCACAGAGAATATGTAAACATTTGAATATGGAATAAATGGTAACTTTTTACAACAATTCAAGTCCATTTTCCCTTGTTATTCCTGTGGGTACATAAATGAGTAAAAAATCAGAGAGATAAGATATACAACATACCTATACTCATATAAATACATATCTGTGTAATGGATGACTGCGACAGACAACGTGGAGCCGATCCAAGCGTCAAGTTATAGTTATAAACTTACACTCACAAATAATTAATTAAGATAAAGTAACAGAATTAAATTTTACCGCAGGAGAGAGGCATTATGAATTGTCATTTAACTTTGTTCAATTTGTTTGTTGTGAATAGGATAAAAAACAATTATACCGATTGTTCGAATCAGATAGTGCTATGAAGATTTAAGACCTAATAATGCTGATAATCGTATTATATAATAATACGTATCGTATCGTATTTGATAATAATAATACGTATAGTATAAGTAATAATACGTATCGTATTATATAATAATCGTATTATATTGTATATAATGTATTAACGCAAATAGCATTCAATATGTCTATTGTATATTTGGGTGTAGTTTGTTAACTTCTACTTGAAGTTGATCCACTAGTCTCTCACAACTTCTACTTAAATTATTTTTTTTGATATATTGAATTGACAGACTGAAACGTTGGTGTAAGAATTTTTCTATGACGTAGCCATTTTTTGACTCGTGTGTCAAATGCGTTATTGTATGTCAATAATAAGACTTAGTGTAGGACGCTCTCCAGCCAGGTGCGATGACGTTCTGTAAAAGGCTGCATGCAGAAGCTAGATGCGGCAAACTGAGGTCAGGGCGCGATGGTGCTCTTTGGGGGAGGCCTATGTCCAGCACTGGACTGAGATAAGCTGATGATGAATAGGACTTAAAGAACATCTTAGTACCATAAATGTGCACAGGTTACTTCACGTGTTTTCTCTTAGCGTCCAACTTTAATATGCCACTAATCTATTGCAATTAATTTATTATTTATTTTTCCGACCCTTTTATCGTTCCATTGCTGGAACATGGGTCTCCTCTCAGAATCAGAGGGTTAGGGCCGTAGTCTATCATGCTGGCCAAGTGCCGGTTGCCAGACTTCACACGCCTTGGAAGACAATTTGTTTATTTTTGAGAACTCTAAGGTGTGCTGGTTTCCTCACGATGTTTTCCTTCACCGTTATAGCAAGTCATATTTAAACTTAAAAGGCACATTTTTAAGAGTCGTGCCAGGATTTTAACCCGGTCTCCCGGAGTGAGAGGTCAAAATTCAAACCCCTAGACTATCACTGCTTTTTTTTTACTGTTATACAATAATATTTCAAAATTGTATAGGCACGAATTAAATTTAAAACATATCCACACAAAGAGTCCACATTTATCTATAATAACCTTACTATACGTCGTTGCCGTCAAGATGACATAAAAACAAAAACAATAAATCCCAAAAATAATATTCCAAATTGAATAGATTCCCCGAAAATGTAAATGTTATTAACCAAATAAATGTGGACACACAACTTGCAAACAGTATCCCGACCGGCTAACCGAACCGATGAAACCGTATCGTCGCTCTAACAAACTGTTTATGCTGGAAGTGAGGACATCTTATTTACTTTACCACATATAAGTTTATTAGTAAATTTCCATTACCTTTTTCTTTAACTTCTATCTACGTTTCCACGTATGTGCATACTTGGGTAGATTTATAAAAATGTAACATAATAATAAAGTTTCATAATCGTTCCTCTGCCTACCTCTACGGGGATTACAGACGTGAGGTTACGTTTTTTTTTTTCATAATCGTCAACATATGTTGGGTATTTGGATGTTCATACCTGATAAAAGTATATCGAAACGGGGTTATATTATCAAAGATGTGATATTTCAATCACATATAGCAAACGTACTTCATTTAGTTAAATTGATTTTATTTATTTTACCCAAGACTGTTTCGTTGGAAGACCTAACTGAGGACAGGGTGCAATGGCGCTCTGTGGAGGAGGACTATGTCCAGCAGTGGACTGAGACAGCGGCTGATGATGATGAGACTGTTTTGTTGGCCGTGTTGGTTGCTATCGCGACAGCCAATCGGAGTGTCCGTGCAGTAGGCTCACCACCTATTCATAATGGGACGTAAACATAACATGGGGTACCACACTCCCCTGCCTAACAATTCGGGAAGAAAACAAAACAATACGTATATATAAGTTACAAGTTATATGATAGAATAACGACGTGAATTATTAACGATGTTTATTTTCCAGCAGCTACGGTCAGCGAGTGCGTTTGGCAGGATTCGGGTGCTGACCAGAGAGTTTGCGGGCGACATCCGCTCGCTATGGCGCTATGGCGCGCCATTTCCGACGTTCCTGAAACTTATTGGCACTTTGCTGCTGTGCTTGTTTGTGATTATGCCCCTCATCTACCCCGTGGTCCTGCTAGCCGTAACGTACTTTACATATGAAGGCCTATATCTGAGGTAATACCCTCGAAAATTTCTTTAATCGAACAACTTTGACGAATCAATGCACACTTCAACTAACATGCGTCAAACAGTTGGACCGTGTTCTTACAATTATGTCGACTCTCCAGGTCTCTTATAGGGTAGCCAGATAGCCAGTTTCGTAAACTTCAGATTCCCCTATCAACCAGTATCTGATAAATCGGTCGAGTTGGCTTAGTCTTAGTTCCCCGTATCACATGCATCCATTAACATTTGCACTCCAAAAATAATCTAGGTATGTATTTTACATCTGATACTTAATATTACAGCTGGTACCTCGATGACCCTCGACGTTTTCTTCCAATGAACATCGGGCGGCGGCTGATGTCGGCGGTGTTCAAACCCTGCCCGCCGAATGATGTCTGGAAAGTTCGAGAAGTGCTAACGCGCGGGATCCTAGTGGCGCACTCGCTGGCAACCTCCGTCGACTACCTTTGCGTCATGCAGGGATTGTTGGACGAGTCTTAAATAGGTATATCGGTACCACTACTTAAAATATTAGTCAAAGTTAAGGTAGAATGACTAGGAGCAGAATGACCGTATTAGTGATTGAGTGGTTGCAAGTGCAACTGCTCATCGTAAGTTCTTGGGTTCGATTTCCGGATAGGATACTGTCGGATTCTAGCTGGATTTTAAAGTAGAGTGTGACAACCTCCTTCGGGGAATACAGATATGAATGTATTAAAGGTGAAATTACAAACGAATGTAAGTGTACCACTAATTAGAATATATGTAAAAATATGTTTTCAAAGAGGAAAACAAAATCGAAATAAGTAGGTATAGCATAAGATAACTTTATTCAAATTATGGCAATATCCATATTAGCACATAATAACTTAATTCAATTTATGTGAATAACCTTAAACGTAACGTAACTTCACGCCTGTAATCCCCGAAGAGGTAGGCAGAGGAATGCACAACATTCCCACGTTTCACCGGT
>DWEJ01003659.1:0-10268 GCA_018245835.1 Mysoria sejanus stolli | reverse complement strand
GTGAGACGTGGGAGTGTTCTGCATTCCTCTGCCTACCTCTTCGGGGATTACAGGCGTGAAGATAAAAAAAAAACATTTTTAGGATTTTTTCATGTGTGAATCTCTATTGGTCCCCACCATGGTAATATTTATGTTATTATAGTAAAGTAGGTACAAAAGATATAATGAAATAAATATTAAGCAGTCAAATGCACACACACACACACACACGCATAAGCAGGTATATATTCATTCCCTTAAGGATCAGCAAAAATTAAGATTTTTCACTAGTTACGGCCCCGACTAATTTATTTCACTTCTTTCAAGCTTGTGTGAAAGTGGTCTCACATGCTCCTCTATTAAAGTTAATTTAGATCTCTCCTTTTTTTAAGTATATATCCAATCTATCGACTGACGTAAGCTAGGGTCACCTCTTTCGACTCTACAATTCAAACATATCAATATTCAAATATACGACATTAGAATTATAATATTAGTTTCCTCGTAGTACGCGGGGTAGACAGAGTGTTTCTTTCAGATTAATCTTTATTATACGTGCAAGTCGTTTTAAGAGCCTTTTCATTTCCCCATCAACCAGTATCTGATCTACTCGGTGAAGACAGAACTATATGAAGACACTTGTTATAATATTTTACATAGACCAAGCTACAGGTAAATTTAATAAATTGCAATAAATTGCTGGCGATATCCATTATATTGGTATAAAACGAACATTAATATAATTAGGTATGTTTGCGTGCTCTACTTTCGAGTAACAATGGTGAGTCAAAAACGGTTTAACCATAACTCATCGTTGAACAAAGCACGACTCGCCCATACTTGCGTTTGTGCAGCATTATCCCCACAATACATAATGCTTTAATACATGACATAAACTTATAGGTACTATATAACCCGCTGAGGTTAACTTAACACTTATGATGACGTATGATGAGGTATGAAAATATCTCAAAATCGTATAATGATCACTAAGTTCCCGCCGTATTATAAGTATTGGAAGGCGAAGTCAGATAATGGGAGAGAAAGTTTATTCCTCCCAAGTGTCAAGTTGATTGCTGCGTTTTATCTCAACAACATTTAACAAAAACGAACCAGCCGTTCAGGAGCTCAGTGCCATACATATGCAGAAGAATTATATATAACTACGTATGAAGATATTGTCATCCATACAAAGTATAATGATATTCTTCTTTTCGGTTCATACACCACACAAATCCTGGGCCGAGAAACCGAAAAAAGACGTTGAATCCAAAGTTTACGATTTCATCCAAATTCTTTACGATTGTTAACTTACAATACTTGTAATTAAAGTGGAATACATACATACAATTACTTGAGCTCTTTTGTTTCGTCATCAGAGTATCTTCATTCGTTAATGTATTAACTAACGAAAAATGTGAACCATAAAATTTGATTACATTAGTATTGTGCGCAAGTAGGACTGCTTAGCAATTCCAAGTGTTTACTATCTTCGTGTTGAGCAACATTTGCATCGCGTTGGGCCCGTTTAAGCCAAGCTGATGGCGAGCTCGGGTGAAATTCCGGCTTAACGTTACAAATACTTCGTTTTAGTGGCAACATATGTATATGAGTGGAAGGAATTATGTAACTTTATAATAACGAAATCGAAGTAGTTTTTCGTGAACGCAAACAAACGAATTCTTGGATTACATTTCATATAACATTTCCTTCTTGGTGTTTATCTTAGGTCATGTAAAAGATAGAAAAATAAGATCAACAAGGAAAAGAAAGAAAATAAAAAAAAATCTTTCGACATTTCGTACCACGTATACATTACTTACATTTTTGCGCTGTTTCTTCCATATTGTCATTTATGTTTCATTTACCTACTCGTACAGATATAAATAAAAAAGAGGTCAACAAAAACAAACAAACGGAGATACCACATTATTATTATAACATCATGCTAGTTCACCTTCGTCATAGGCAGAGAGCATCGAGCAATACATATCTCTATCCTAAGATACATATTATGTACATACATTTGCCGCTCTTTTCAAACACAAACGACGTTTTATAAAATAAAGCTGCCTAATTCATTCGTGACTTCATACGAACGGGGGCTCTAAGCCACGATATTCCTTCATGCACGGATAACCGGGTTACGGCATGTTAGCGAGTGAATCCATTAGCCAATTAGGACACCCACAAGGGAGACATTATTGTGATGGAGCCCCGATAAGAGTTCCCGCAAATAGACTTGTGTTTTTAACACGGCGTAAAGAGTTATGGGGCTGTGACTAATCAACATGACTAATTGGATACATCCAATGATTAAGTGAGTGCTGTTATAATCATAATGATTTTTGTTAGTGGCTTAGAATTCAGCCTCCTCTTCCAGGGGTCCTGCGTTCAAATCCTCAAATATATTGCTGTGACGCTGACGAAAATATTCATGCCAAAATCTACACACGTCTGTGTTCTATAAAATTTTCACTAAGGCGTGTAAAGTCTAGAGTATCACGTTGGCCAAGCGCATTTTATCAAAATTCACAAACACATTCACTTTAGAATACTGTTTTATTTTAAACTCAAAATATGACTAAAAATCTGAAAAAATATGTAGGTACACTGAAAATTTCGAGAAATGTTATTATCCTTATTGTATTATCACGCCAGGTCCCTTAAGGGAGAAAAATAAAAGCACAAAGAGTCAAAACTCTATCCTTGGAGATCTGATTTGCTTCTGCTACATTCACCACTCTCTTCAATACGAATGTAGCATTCCATGAAATGTAATACATTACATAACTGTACGGATATTTAAATTGTAATAATTCGGTCTGCGTCGACGTGCACAGTACAGTGAGGTCAGTAAACGTATCAAGGGCGCCAAGGCCGGTGAAAGTCGCCAGTTGCACCCTACCTATGGACATTTATATTTGCTACCGACGAAAAGCGGCCCGCACGGACCGTGGGTACGATTTATTAAATGTAAAGTAGATACGTAAAGATTATGTTTTTAATTGCAGGTATTATATTTTTTTGCGACGTGAATTCAAAATGACACATTCATAATTTGAAATGAAAGTATGCATTCATTTTGGATGCGATTAATTTTATTTTGAGATTTATAATTTTTGATAACGAAGGCGGTTCATATCAGTAGATGTTGGGCATGCAAGTCATCTGAGGTGAAGTAGATAATACATTTTATAAACATCTGTATCCGATTTCAGGTCAGTGAGCATAGTATTATCGGGGTCATTAACATGAATTTGCCAGTAACAGCTTTAAATCGTGAAGGCTTTTTCGTGTATGACAAAAGGCACAATTCCTATTCTATGGGCCCCATTGGCGAAAAGTGGATGCACTTTAATGTTTTGCTAACCCCATTGGCGAAAAACAGGAGTGATGTTATAGTGTTACCTTCATTTACGGAATTATTGACGATATGCAGACGTATTACTTGAGTGAATTTTATTAATAAATAGCTTAAAAAATAGTCTCAGACTGAGAAACTAAAATGTATAACAAATGGTACCAGTACTGAAATGTACTTGAAAACTACAATTGCTGGTTATCATCATCATCTCCCTTATCCCTTATCCCTTATTTAAACAGTTGGACACGGGTCTTCTTTCAGAAAGAGAACCGTCAAAGCCATGGACTGCCAGCCCGGACAAATGCAAGTTGGCAAACTATACACTTTTTAAAAAACTTGGAAACTCCAGTGTGACGTTTTCCTCGCGAATGCTGGTTTAGAATGTAATAAATATTCGACCATATTGATTGGTATACTATCACAAAATGACCGTCACTATCATTTTCGTTCACAACATAACACATGCCTAGTGAAACATGGCAACTTTCTCCGCCGCCGAACCGGATATCAACACTGTCTTATTTTTAACCGATGAGTTACATTTTGGTTTAGAAAACAAACGACACATCTATAAGTTATCATATCTAATAGGTTTATTTGAAGCTGGTGAGTGAGTGAACCTAGTATTTCAATTTGATATAATAAAGTTTTTATACTTTAAAAGCCGCGAATAATGCTAACGGTACCAGTAAAATAAACATTAGTCATTAATAAAAACAATTAGTCTTGTATTAATTCCTAATTAGTTATATCAAAAGATCTTAGTTGATTATTACATAAGGTTTGTTAATTATAATTTGTAATATTGGGTTAATCATAATTAATCTAAATATTTTAATTAATTCTTTTTAAACATATTATAATAATTACTATTGTCTAAAAATTATTAAAAGCGGCAGCAACTTATACGAAATAGTGGTGTCAACGAATAACGTTTCGTGGATAGCAATAATCAATTGCAGTGTAATTAATAAATCATAGCAAGAAAGATTTAGTGCTGAGAATTTGGGGAGAATTTTGCCTCCAGATGCAAGGTTCTAGGGTTATAATCCATAGATTGCAACTGTACAAACTTTCTATTTGGCTTCATTTACAAATTTTATTGCTAATACATTGATTTCGTCAATCTCGCATACATTTACTATTACTAAATTATATACTTATAGATTTAACTAGGCCACAACAACGTCTCCTGTTTGTGTATCTGTAGACAAAACACAATAGTTTCTATACATTTTGATTGAGGCAACATTTAATATGTACCAAGCAAATGTAAATTGTACACATCATTATTTCAATATGTGTTTTCTTAAGTATCCAAAGATAAGTTTTCAAAAGTAAATTTCTTACTGAGATAATAATTATATTAGGCTCGTACATGCATTGAAATACTTATCAAATACATTTTAGCGAAATGTAAATGATACAAATTTTTAATACTTTCTTATTCATCCGATCAACACAATTCCTTGATACTTTTATTTAATTCTCGATTATTTGGGCATTTTAATATTATTCATATTCTGTTCATTATATTAATCATATTGTATCATTCTTGTTAAAATATTTCTAATACATTTTTTGCTCGCTATTCAAGGACACAAAAAATAGGCAACAAACATTGATGTAACTAACGACTGTGACCATGACTTCTGAACAACTGGTTATTTCATCCACAATCTATAATTGCTTTTTTATTTATAATTTACGGTAATTAAAAAACGATTACAAATACTCACACGCCAATGTTTGTTCCATACAAAACTTACTGTGAATACAACGCGTTCTTCGTAAGTAGATTTGGAAAATAACTTGTAACATCTTCAGTGGTTTTTGTTCGTTTTACGATTTTTTTTTTTTTGATGTTATGAACATGAAGTCACGGTATGGTTAATCATCTTGACTGGCAATTAAGTCTTTAAAATTCTACTGAACGCGGTTTAAGTACGTTAATACGGTAACAGTTTAAATTTATACATTCAATATTCAAGTTAATTTTTCTTTCGTCTCCGTACCGCAACACTAGAAAGTAATCAAGCATTTATTGATTTCTATTCGTACATCGCGCTGCTACGTATTTATAATAGAATAAAAATCAATATACAGACATCTTCAAATCAAATATCATTTAACAGATTACGAGTATGTAACCTGTCTTACGAGTATGTAACCTGTTTATGGCAATAGGGTCGCCCCCTACTCCATAGAATGTTCAATATAAAAAATGAATTCTGAGAGTATTGCTCACCTGCACCCACTCCATTATGGAAATACAGGTGTGACGTTATTTTAACCTAAAGTTAATAATTGGAATAGCGTCTAAAATTTTTTATATGACAACCTTTCTGCTTAAAATCTTAAGACATTCAATTTATTTCATTCCTCTGTGTTGTTAAATAGATGACCTATAAATTGGCCGCCTTAAAAGTCCCTTTTACCCAAAGACATCATGATTAAAATAAGTGTAGATTTTTTTTACTAAGAGTTTAGTATATGTATGTACAAAAACGTGAATGAATTACGCACGACTTCCCCGCGATCAGCAGGAGTTTGGGGAAAAGGACTTTTGACAAGGAAAAAAAATTATCGGGCGATCTCAAAAACACATGCATGGATTAAGCCGGTACTCAGTTTACCGTAATCGAGTTTAGAAATAAAAAAATCCGTTCTTGGCTTAGCTGCCTAATGAAAACGTACTAGTTTTTTAACCATAATGTAATTATAGAAAATAAATATTTTTATAAAAATATAGGCACAAGATGTGACTAATTAAATAATAATAATATGCGAAAGTATTTTCGCTTATATGATAAACAGGTAATAAAGTTATGCGATAATTATTAAACGAATCTTGCCACCCTACTTTCTCTTTTCGCCTCGTCTCAATAACTGTCTAAATTGTCTAGCTACTTCATACATTTCACGTTATATACTTTAAAATACTCATGATTTTTCATTTATTTACCTTTATTTATTATTTACCTTTATTTATTATTTACCTTTATTTATTATTTACCTTTATTTATTATTTACCTTTATTGATCTATGGATTTTAAGATATATTATTATTATTTTATCATCTCGCCAGGTGTATCTTCCTCAGTGTACGTAGAAAGCACTGCGTGACAAATATATCTATTGTTAAAGGTCTGATGTACTTATTGTACACGCAATCTGTTTCCGAAAACTTGACGCCATCAGCCATTATCTAAAGTATTTAATGCAGATAATCGTGGTGAATTTTGGTCTTTCTCAACGCTTGCATTTATCAACTTTTGTTCTCGTCTTGTTGTCATACTTTTTCTGTGTATTTTTATATTATTATTTAATATTAGTATGTATAGGTACTTTTACATTAGTATTTAGTAAGCAAATCCAGGGTAGGGTATGGGATGAAACTACAAAATTAAAACAGTTTCATATTTACGTAGTTTACGGGAACTATGTATGTCAATATTGAGATAAAAATCACAGTATCTAATATTGTAAGATTTAATAAATTATTAACGAATATATAACATACTATGTTAAACACTACACGTATTACGTTACATCTCGTAGTAATGAACAAAATAATATAATCACAAAATCATAAATTTATAAAATATTTTAATTATTCTCGCTATCATTGTCCTTGTTCCCAGTGAACGCTTTTACTTTTTCTTGATACATCTTATGTTTTGCTTCTAATTTCCTCAAAGCGCTAGAAGGTCTAATCCCTGCCATATTTACCAAGAAACTTATATGTACTGGAGGCACGGGTACATCAATAGCTAATTCTTTGATTCCTGGGTCATTATTGTTAATGTTACTTTTGCCACCAGACTTGATTCTTTTATTGTTTTCTACTTTTGGATCGGATACTTTTTTATATTGATTATTATCTTGACTATTTTTTACATTCGAATTTTCTTTTTTCTCTTCCTCCTTTCCTATCGACCTTAGTCCTTTAGAGGACTTACATTTAGAGTTACATGTTCTTCTTACAATCGGAGACTCTTTGTTTTGCATAGTTTTGTTTATTAAATACGAATTTTCATTACCTTTACGGTCACTTCCCGGAGCTGATTTTGATGATTTTACTAATTGTGCTTTTTTCTCGATTTCATCTTGCACTGATTTTTTGTAAATTTTAACTCTATTTTCCATTCTTACTTTTTCTGAATACCTTTGTAAGCTTCGAGCTCTATCAAGTCTGGGCTTAATGTTTTCCATATCAGGCCCAAGTCCTCCAAGTTGTACATTTTGTATTGGTTGCACTGTCGCTCGCCTAACGCGACGATGAGGTTGTGAAACGTCTGAAATACTTTTTAGATCATTGTAATCAATATCATCTGGCGACTTGCTTCTTATATGACCAGACAATTTTAATTGTTCGTCGTCGTAAGATAGCTCCCGATAACTGTTGAGCCCTTGGTTAAGAATTTGTGCATAATATATTTCATTATATGATTCTGTATTAAAAAACTCTGTATCAGGATTATTGGCATCTTCTACAAGGCTTTCCCGTTCTGTATCACCGATTTCAGGAGAAATTGATCTTATTTCACTTTCAGTGTTCTTGGAATCGATTTGCGTCGGAGCAAACTGTTTACGAAACATTTCCAAGTAAGACGTACGTTTCTGTTTGTTAACGTCTCTGTTAACTAAATAGCTATTAAACGTTACGGATTCCTTTTTAAATTTGTCGTTTACATTATTATTTTTACTACCTTCACGTTTACATTTTGTCTTTTTACCCTTTGGTACTTTTATAAGTACATCATTTTCATAAAAGGGAACAAGTATTGTATCGACATTATCTTCCAAAATCTTCTTTTTTACAGCTGATTTCTTTTTAAATTCTATTTCTAAGCTATCCAACGAAATATTACTACCAGAACTGGAATACCTTTCCATTGCTTGTAACGAAATATCAAACTTTTCCTTTTGTTCAAAAATACCAATAAATGAATATGTGACGCTTTCATGTATCAATGAAATTACATTTGACATAAATTGCATACAACAATACCTGCCAGGTTGTAGGTTTAAATAAATCTGTGTTAGCCTTCACGAATTTTTCAAACAAATAACCTTTATCTGTCTCGCGTCTGTAATAATCTTTACATTCTTTATAATTTATAAATGTCAATAAATTCTCATTTATTTTTATTAAAATATGTTTTAAATTCTTTTAATTTTTATATTATTTTGTCAATCATTTTTTAAACTTAAAACTGTTGAAAAACAAACACAATTGCACTATTGAATATTTAGTTGATAGGAATCAACATTATATTTAGAAGTCAAACAATGGAAAAACAAAATCGTGCTTTGGATTTTAAAAACGTCTAGTTAAGGAGTCATTTACTGAAGGTTCTATAATCACATCCTTCAAATCATGGGTGTAAATCTGTTTCTGGCAAAAGATTCAATGCCTATAAAGGTTGGATCAGGGCCAACTGCAATAATACAAAAATTGCTTACTGTCGGTATGAGAAGTATCGTACGTTGGGAATGCACACGTACACATGCAGACATCAAATTCACACACATACACAATCCCATCTGCTTAATTCCACCAATCGTTGCCGAGTTAATTGTCACGAGAAATGAATAATGTAGTTGAGATTGCATGTGTACGTAGAACCTTCAGTTAATTTAGTGCATTTGGGTGATAAAGATAGGTGCATTGGATTTAATCGCTGCAACACAAGCAGGAATTTTTAAATTGGATACAAATATACAATATATATAAATATATACAAATCTGTTGAATAAAAGAAATGTTTTATTTGGTATTAACAGACATGCTTGATGTTGAATTATTTGGAGTTATTTTTTCAAGGGCACATCATAGAAAAGTGAAAATATCTCGGTTTTCTATTTACGGAATCATAAGACGTATCGGATATCAACCTGCTTTAGGTGTTTTTATCAGCCGTTAACACCCTAACAGCCAGCAACCCGGGATTTTAACCCAGGACCCAAGAGTTTTAAAGTAGTTTCAAGAAAATTAACGTGTCTACGTTTAACGCTTTCTGCCGAAGTTTCTGAATGGGTGTGCATGCATGAAATGTGTGATGAATTTACACGAAGCACATTAAGTCTAAAAAGATAGAAATGTTTGGCATTCAGATTTCTCTGTCTGTCCATTAAGGGACCGTGACGATAAAATAGTAGGTCGTAATAAATAAAACTATGGTCCTAAAATATTGCATTGCGGTTGTACCAATGCGAATTTTATATAGCGCTAACTTTATACCAGCAAGCAAACAGCGCACTGGAAGAGCGCCAGGTGAATGTGCTTGTAAACACACATCTTGCTGAGATAATGATCCCGCAGGACATGTGCAGTTAAAACAAACTGGTGTCACGATTTCAGTAGGATGTGCATATAAACATTTTTCACATAGGTAAGTTTCATTATTATAAGATCTTATGTTTTAAAAATTTTGCACTAAACTTTTGTATTAGATCCACGTAAACCATTTATTAGTTTAACAATAAACAAACATTGTGTCTATATCAATATACAAATTAAGGATTTTTTTCATAATTCAACAGAATTCTTAGATTCGTTTCACTTCTGATGTCAGATTTAATACATTATTTATGTTACATTTATCCAAATTCTAATGTTAGATCGCACGTGTATGAACAAAGTGACGAATTTAGAATAAGTACACCATGATAGATCCGGCATACTGGCGTACATGATAGATCTGGTGCTTGCGGCCTACCCCGTAAGGGATCTGGCGTGAAGATACATACATGTGTTAGTCTGTATAACAAATAAATTAATTCAATATTAAACCCTATTGAATTCGCTGGCAGCAAAAACAGTAATAATTTATTACACCTTTTATATGAACTAGTGGCCGCCTACTGGTCGAAATTCGACCACAATTCACTTAAATTTCAAGTTCGAATGTTAAGG
>DWEJ01003658.1:0-10268 GCA_018245835.1 Mysoria sejanus stolli | reverse complement strand
TAGTAGTGGTTCGGAGTCTGGATATGTGCCCAATAGATGGCGATAGGCTCACCACCTATTCCATAGTGGGACGTAAACAAGTATGCGGTGAACCGTGAAGAAATCGCGAATCAACATCTTCCGGTCTAAAAAATATGATTAGCAAATATATTCAGACAGCACAGTACGATTCAAAAGCTTGACTGAACGTTAATCGATTATTGTTTTATCCAATATATAGATAGCTTTCTCTTAATGACCCCATACAGTCTACGTAATTTTCAGTCATAAACTAATAAAATTATTGGAAGTGTTGTTATCACACCTATATTCTAATACTTCATACATCTCCTTTGAGTTTCAGTCCACGGGTGGACAAAGGCCTCTCTAATAACGCATTACTGAGCTCGATCTTAAGCCACTGCCAGCCACTGTGCGTATATCATTAATTCTCTGCTAATTTGAAATTACTGCAGGGAACAATAGAATAATCAGTAAGCTAAAATTATTAAATCTGCGCGAGAATTGACCAAACACAATTATGGCTAGTCTGTGCTTCAGTAAACATTGGTGGCATTAGCCAACACTTAAATACACAGCTTTTTCATAGTGCACGTGTATTTGGTAACTGTTTTGTGTAAATTGTAAATTGTAATGTGTGTTTGTTAAACATTTGTTAGTAGAGAATATAATATTCCTAGCAAAATGAACTTGGAAATGTAAACGTGTTCGAAATATTATTAATGTTTCTTGTAACTGTTTTGTATATTGTGGTAACTACTTCTGTATTTAGCTTAGTATTTTACTATTAATTCGTAATATTCGTATTTAAACAGGCTGATGTCGGCCGCCACTCATAAAGATTGGCAGGTCCGAAACTAATCGGCTATCCCAGAAATACACGTGAGTTTAGCCGCGACAAATTTAATCACGAAACATATTGGCATGTCCAATTGATTGGGGTTTGGATTTAACTTGGAAGTTGACGCCAACATATAAATTCGTTAAAAATATTGTTTATACTTACACATACATATGTATTATGTACTAGATGTGCTCTCGGCTTCGGTCGCGTGAAAATCAGTGTGTCAAAAACTTTTTCCCGCGTAAATACCGACCTCGTGGGAATTCTAGGATGAAAAGTAGCTTATATGTTGCTCCACAGAGTAAAGATAAAAATCAAATACCTAGACAAAAAATATGAGCAAGCGAACTAGGGGTGAGAGCCGAGGGGCGCAACGCGGACGTAAGCTCGGCATATCCTACTTACTTGTACTTGATATTTTGGACAATTCACAGAACATCTTTATAAATTGTAGCCTATGTGTTATTCTGATGTATAAGCTATATTATTGTAAATTTTCATTAAAATCCATTCAGTAGTTTTTACGTGAAAGAGTAACAAACATCCATCCATATTCACAAACTTTCGCGTTTATAATATTAATAGGATAGGATAAGAAATAGGATGTATTCACAAATGTTTACATTGTGAAGAATGCTAAAGTTTCGTTTAAGATGCTACTGCAGAAATGTACCGCCAGCCATTTGGGTCATCCATGTGTTATGTCGACTGTCTCAGTTATGATGCCTAGTAAGTGCAAGACGCACCTGAGCAAGAAATCTACACTTTTAATGTCTTTTTGGCCGTCTTTTTTATTTATGAAAGTGAGTAGTGTATACTTAACGTAATCGTTTTTTATTATTTTAGTACACGTTAAAGTCATACTTGTTCGCTTCTATTCGTATTTGCACGATATACTAGCACGTGCCTGTATATGCATGTATCTTTACGCATATACATTTATATGTACTTATATATGTATTTGTGGGATATGTACCTACCTAGTATTACCTCGTTTACGAATTCCATAATGCTTTTTTTATGTAGTAAATACTCATTCAATAATTTAGGGCGATCGATTTTTATTCATGGAGCTACATACATAGTTAGATATTAACGAAGTCGTTGACAGGCTACCTGACCGCCAAGCGCCGCGCCGCGCCGCACGACCTTCGGCGTTAATTCATTATTCAGGTTAAATTAGAACGTGCTTCGCCGGCGTCACACCGAAATCGCTCCCCCGGGGAGCGTTGCTGCTTAAGTGCCCGGAGTTTCCTTCCTCCAGCGGGAAACGTACCCAGTAACATCTGAAGGTCATCACACATGAAGCCGCAACATATTTATTATAGTAAAGCTGTGACGATTTTGAGCTATAAAGTAAATATTGGAATATAGCAGGTACAAGTTACGGTCATAGTGTGATTTTAGATGGAATTACATATTCGTGAGCAGGTGTCACTGTTTTGCTGCTTAAAGGCGTTGATAGGGATTGTATTTCATCATTTTCATCATCATCATCCAACGTGTTGATAAACAAATATCTTGTTTTTTGTACCTATTTATTTCCAAAGTGTCTTTCTTAAGTAATGTTAATGAAACGCCAGTTTGATTATTTCCGCCTGTTTCATCACTGTTAATAGAATATCGCTTCAGTAGTTTTCAGAATAGTTTATTTTAATTCGTTGTGAATCAAGTATTTATTAAGTAATGAGATTGCGTCTTTGGGCATTTCCTTGTTTATGTTTTCATTGGGTGTTTGATAAAAACAAGAAGAAAGGTCGTTGCCGAAGCTCTTCTTCGGCATGGAATTGGCAACACCTGTACCATGGCCATTATCAACAACTGTGATGATATCTGGTCATCAAGTGACCAGTCTTTTCGGGAGGTTAATAAGAGTTGTTATATGGATTATTCCATCACGCCCGATCTGTTGCGGGATACACAGAGAGCACCAACTGTCAGATATCTCCATTCTTACAGATCTGACGTGTTTCGTGTATATTCATTATTGTATACACACGCGCCGGATAATAAATAAACCTATTACCACTATGCGCAGCCTTTGACTGCATGTGTTAATGACGTCACTGACGGTCGTGATGATCGTTATTTTTTACAGAACCTTTAATTATGTACAACCGGTTCTCAAAGTGACGTACGGCACGGCCCATACTTGATACTATCCATTGCGCATACCAATCACAGTGAGATATGAGAGACTCGGCTCACGTTTATTGTCATGCGGTACTATTTACGTAGTCAAGTTCTGCCCACGATCATACGTAGGAATAGGATTGTTACCGTAGTGAATACCATTTTGTTTTACTGCAAAGGGTAGCAGTCTATATAGTTTAATATTATCACTTATTCATTAAAATTATAATTGTTACGTAATTGTACAGAAATAAACTTAAAAATTCACCAGAGTAATGGATATTTAATACTTGAAAATGATTGACTTGTTAATGATTTTCCTGTACTTTAGTTTTAATTTTTTTAAGGTCCAAAAGAAAGATGTTCTAAACAAATTGCTTGACTTTGTGCTTTATACTTTCAAAGGTACGACTCCTAGTATGCAGGTTTATTAGCTATATAAATTTATATAGGGTTTCAAAGTTCAATATCGCTCGCTATAACGTTTAAAGAAAATATTTTTAGGAAAATACATCGCGCCATACCGCAATCTGCTAGCGCCGGGTTTTCTTGCCTCTGACGACCCCCTGTGCTCCGGCACGGGGTCAGGGGATGTATTCTCTTACTCCTCTCACAACTGTAAAATCAAGAATATTAATATGTTATTATCGAAATGTGAATATTTACGTGAATATTTTTTAATTTATACCATATTCGAAGTGCCATTATTGTTACAGCGGCACTTGCGGCGTTTGCTTTGGCAGTAATAATATTTTGAACTTCCGTGTAAATCAAACCTGAAATGTAACTCATAACATGCAGGAACAAGTTTACGTTAATCACAACGTGTTATTGTGTGTTTAGCCACGTCTAGTATTGTTTTAAGCTTTTCGCCTTATTTATTCTCCAAACTCAAAATAACATACAATGCGATGCCATTCTTAGGTTCTAACGCATGTATTTTGATTGATTAAAATGTTAACAAACGTCTTAATTAAAAAATTGGCATGAAGTGTTCCTTGAAATTATTTGTAAAATAGGCGGAAAGATTGACTTGGTAATACATCTCCAATACTGTTTATTGTTTAAGTAATTATAATTTATTGTTAAAGTACCTAAGCCTAAGGTGAGTTTTTTAAGGTAAATTTGAAAAATTTTGTAAGTGCGGTGGGAAGGGAGGGGTACAATGGTGCGTGCTCGAGATCGTTATTTATGATTCGTACAATGACAATTTATGATTCGTACAATGAGCGCTGCGCAATTGGTATTGCGATCCACATACATGTGTCCGGCGATAATTCGCAATTGGCAATCGTTTTGTGTTTACGTGTAAATCCAACACGTATCGACACACCGCCGCTCACGTTGTTGTGCGAAACAGGCTCCCGGCTCTCGTAAACATCGAGCGCTTGACCTGTATGCTAATAATTTCGCGGCCACTGTTAATTCTCACTCGTTATGTTTTCAAACAGATCTCGCATCGTATGTACTTTTGTAATATTTTGTTTGTGTCCAGTACATTCGTAACATCGGTCCACTGCTGGATAGAGGCCTAATCACTGCCGCTTCCGCTTCTGAGCCCCCCAATCCAACAGTACTCCGCATTCTTCTTCAGGTCGTCCTTGTCAGACCGCGTGGTAGGAGGGCGATCTACGCTCCTTCTACCGAGATGCGGACGCGTTACGACTACAGTCGAATGCCTATTACATATATCACGCCCGTATTTATCCTAAGAGGTGGGCAATACACGTAAATTATCGTTTGATATTTAAATTGAAGATTCGAAATAAATAAATGTCGGTGCAATAGATAACATGGATTAAGTTAATTGTTATTGTTTATGTATCTGTAAATGTATAACCAATAAATGATTAACGATAATATAATCTTCGCGGTAAGTAGGTATAGCTGTGCTATGGTGTGCTATGCAAAAGTGGGTAATAAAATATTTATGAGATCTCGGAAAGTCTCAAAAGTGAATGGATTCGGGAAAGAAAAACGCAATTTAGATTACGTAAATCGTGGCAATTTCAGTTTATTAATTCCGCCTCGAAGTATAATATAAGTATAATGCGCACGCACATTCTACTATATCTATTATAAAATGGTGGATATACAAAAATGCAATATTTTAATATAATATATGTTCTGTGTATATATTGATTTGGTTAGATTTATTACTAGATTGGTGATTGACGAATATTGGTCAATCACCAAGTGAATGATAATCTAGTTGATCCTTGACATACCCCAGATAAACATCTGGCTTGTTTATCGTGACGATTAGTTTGAACAGCGTAATTAATTTTTCTTATTTTAATTAGAAAATGAAAAATGAATCCATTGAGTTTTAATTATGTAAAATATTATTAGCATAATATAAACGTAACTTCACGCCTGTAATCCCCGAAGAGGTAGGCAGAGGAATGCAGAACATTCCCACGTTTCACCGGTTACTTTCACATCCCACTATGAAATAGGTGGTGAGCCTATTGCCATGCATCGGGCACATATCCAGACTCCGAAACACTACTAGAATTTTTAATTTAGATTTTATATAAAAATTTTCTAGAAAATTTCTAAATTAGAAAACCTCTTTTGTAGTGTTCGACCCGGGAATCGAACCAGGGACCTCCCGATCGGCAGTCGCACTTGCAACCAACACGGCCAACAAGACAGGCAAAATTTATAATTATTTATATTCACACATTCGCACACACAGGCCCACACACGTAGCACCGTGACCATAGTCTCGTATTTCAGCTCACGCAAGTTGTGCCACGGTACTCTGTCTGTTTAATGAACAGTAAATAGCCTTGTTTACAATGTAGAAACACACTTACGTCCTTCATCCAAATTTTTCTCCAGGGGCAATTCGGTGTATTCGAGCACCCTCTCCACGGAGGTCATCTGGCCGAGTAGGTTCGCAGTTACGCTGGCAGCCATCTGCAGCATCATGGTGAGCATCATCGACTGACTCACCGCCAGCCCGACCGACCCCACAGGGATTATTGAACCTGATAAACATTTGCACAATAACAATCATACAATTTATAGTTCACCATATGCAAGAGAAATTACTAACGAGTATAGCATAACACAGCTTAGCTTTCTTATAGCGATAGCAAACGATTTATGGTAGTTTAAAACAAAACGAAAATAACAAAGAATTAGCAAACAAAAGTGTCTTAGAACATTTCGACCATTAGACAATATTTAACTCATTAATAAAGAGGTAAAGTGAGATGATAAAAGTAAAAAATGCATACCGAAATCGATTAGAAGGAATATGGCGATAACAGACGCGAGATACATTAAGCATATCATATCCAAATACAATCCGAAAGCTGAAGAACTTCCCAAGAATGTATACAGCGCACTTGAATTGAGATCCTGAAACAAATATTATATTTAACATTTCGATGTAACTATGCTGTATTTTCACTGTTGGACATAGGTCTACTGTCATAATCATCATTATCATCATCATCATAATCAGCCTATTTCCGTCCACTGCTGGACAAAGACCTCTCCAATAGCACGCCACTGAGCTCGAACTTCGGCTCTTCGCATCTAACCGTTGCCAGCCACTTTGCGTATTTCGTTAGTATACTTTGGCGATCCGTGCCCCTAGGCACGGGTCGACATAATGTCGATCGACTTGGATTAAATAGATTGGATTCATACTCACTTGTGCTTCATCGAATTGATTTTGCAGTCTCTCTTGAGCTTGAGCGCTCCTGATTGTTGAAAGGCCGGATATGGTCGAGTTAATCATGTTGAACACGGGACTTTTGGCTGAAAGAAATTTTAGAAATGTTATCTTATTTACACCGTACATTGGTCACGTTACAACAAACCGTTTCCCTGGAACTTTCCATATTCAAACAATGGTTAATGAAAGCGATTGCTGAGCCACGCATCATGGGTCTGATTCCCACCAGGAACGAATATTTGTATAAAAAACACCACAAATTCTGTGTCTGCTTAAAAAATATCTGCGCAAATACATATATACTCAGATATCTATAAATATATACTACACTAAACCTAGTCTGCGATTGGATGGCCATGTGAAAAAAAGGTAATAATAAATAAACAAGCAAATTTCCATTCCGTATTCACATAATTTCAAAACAATCAATTAAAACCTCTAAAAATACTCAACTATTAGGTGTCCTGAGTATGAGTAATGCCAATAATCATTTAACAATCGTAAGCCTGATAACGGAAGAAACATAACATTTGTAGTAGGAACAAGTGTATTACGTAACTCTAATCAACTAAACGATAAACATAGATATAGATATATAGACATATATCTGGATTGATATATAGACACATATTTTGATTGTTAATGAAGTTAGATATGTCGGTAGTTATGTAAATACATATATAGAGAGATGTATAGATAGATAAAAACTCACTTGTGCCTTCCAATCTTTTCATGGCTTGAGCAGCATTGAGGTACCACCTCAAGAGAAACAGGAAAATCACCATCAGAACGGCGGTGGGTATCAACGTGTAGGGCAGAGCTATCGCGTTGAGGACCAAAATGCTACACACAGAGAAATACATCTGGAGCGTTTCAAGGATACTACGGGGAAGGAGTTCGTCCATTGCCCCCATATCCTTCGAGAATCTGTTCAGAACACGGCCTAAAAAAATAAATATGAAATTGTAAATTTACTTATTTATTAAATAAATATGAAATTGTAAATGTAATTGATCAGAGTCTTAAACTTTCTTATTCTGAGAAGATACCTGATAAAAGAGAGTGATCCTGAGGATTACGGTGATGACAGTGATGGTGATGATGTTAATTATATTGGTGATGATGATGATTTTTATTATGATGGTAACGTATAGGAAACAAAATCCGCCAACATACATTTTTCAATTCATTTGATTCAGATGTTTACAAAGAAGTAATGCGACAAAGGAGAGTAAGTGAGAGATGAATAATTTAACCTGAAGGTTACCTAAATCAACTTGAATTTATATTGAATGTTGATCTTTTTACAAATAGACTATTTTGTATTCTTGAAAGTAATTTATAAAGAACAAAACAAAATTATGAGGATCAAACTTGGCTAGTCATGAAGGTATGAAGATGAAACTTAGATGGTCGTGAATTAATTTTTTTTATGCAGTCCCTGAAAATCAAAAGAACAAAAAAAAACCTCATGATTACCAGATGGATTGGTGTCAAAGAACCTCATGACTGCTGCGGTCAGCTTGTGGAACATTAGGTTGTGGAGGTTACCCGACGCGCGCATCGACATCTTCACGAACGCCCATATCCTGACGTGCGTCATTATGATCAGGTACAGCACAGTGAAGCCATACACGTACAGGTAGCCAGCAGTCGTCAATACGCCAACTTGGGCGTCGAGACTGGTATCTAAAAGGAATCATATGATGTATAATCTTCCTCTATATTTTTGACTTTTATTTTAGTTGACATATTTATACAAAGCTAGCCATAGAGTGCGTAGAAATAAATTGAAAATTTAGTAAGGTAAATCAGTATGAATATTTAATAGAAATAAACGTACCAGGTTCTTCTCCCGGAGGTAATGTCTGAATGTAAGAATTGACTTGGTTTGTCCTGAAAGTCACAAATTATTATTATTCTTATCACCGATGGTCGAAAAGCACGCTTATGTAGGTAACTGATAATTATCTTAACAACAACTTATCTCAAATTAAATTAATACATTTTGTTAAAATCCGAAATCTCTATCTTTACAGACTTAACTATCTCCTTCTGTCTTTATCAATTTCTTCATACACGCGTACATATTATTATCATTTGTATATAGAAGGAAGCATTACAGCAAACGCCGGTTCCAACTCAATTATTTGTAATGGGGCCGTAATAACCAAATTAGGACACGAGATTGCTTGGAACATTTCCAGGTAGTAACGCGAAGGATGTCCGAATTGGAAACACAATGGGCTATTTTAGGTATACGCAACGAAACAATGATATACTTATGTAATAAATGTACCAGTTTTTTTTTAGCTGTAGATTATGGAATCATGTAACCAACTAGGGTTTTTTTATCATTACTCGCGTTGAACTTAATGCCTAATCAAGTGTTAATCTGCCTAGTCCCTGCAGAAGGATGAGATACTGGAAAAACAGCCAGTTTGATTACTGAGAATTAAAAAGTAAGATTTTAACATTGAATTGTGATTCACCAGAGCCATTATAACAATTATGATACTTACCAGAAACTCAGCCAATAATCAGCGAGGGTTGCGCCGGCCTGAGTCATGAGGAGGGTGAGAAGGGCAAAGCCGACCACAATCCATGATTGCACGGAGCGTATGTATTTGGAAATTACAGCCCATTTCACCCGGCCTTCCGCCCTCTGCTCCGCTTCCTGCACCTGCATCTTCTGCTCTTCGAAATTCTCTTCGCTTCTCACTGATATTTTGGATATACCCCTGAGCATCGCCGGCTTCACCTACAGAGCAATTGTCATTAATCATTTGAATAGGTGTTATATACAACAAAAGGTTATCTTCAATTATTATATTCACGTTTAATATACATAACACATTTGATATACCAAACAAATTTTTTGCAATCGTGAAATTTACTATAACTGAATAAATTTCGACTCGATTCTTCAGTACCTTTAAGTATAGTGGATGACGTAAATATGTATATCAATGATACATACCATCTCAGCTTTTTCTGCACCATCAACTTCGCTGGAGCCCGACAAAAGTAGTGAAAATTCATTCCCGGACTTAACCAACTCATCGTATGGCCCAATGTTTTCAATCGCACCCTACAAAAATCACATTTTACTGTCTTCATCAAAATAATATCATACTGATCACAATATTTGTCATAAGAAGTACCCCATATCCTAGCTACAGGCTACATTTGAACATCTTATAGGACTTTAAATCGAGTAACATTGCGAAAAGTGCACAAATTAACAGACGACGTGCAACTATGATGGATTATATTAATCGTGGCAACCAAACTAAATTGAAAGGGAGGGCAGATGAGGCCGCAGGGAGAATACTAGTATCAATGTTTTGTCACTGAATGTTACGTCAGACACGTTTTCACGTGAGCCGTGAGTAATTGCAGTGTTATCAAAATTGATACAATAATTTGTGTTTGGTTGTAGATACATGTAAAAAACAAAATTACTTCATTCAAAACAACAATGACGTCCGCAGATTTGAGGAAGTGTATCTGATGCGTGACTAAGACGCAAGTCTTTCCGCGCAGGTAGCCCCTGATGCATCGCTCGAACAACTGTCGCCCGACGTTTGCGTCCAC
>DWEJ01003657.1:0-10269 GCA_018245835.1 Mysoria sejanus stolli | reverse complement strand
CCTGTAATCGATCGTGTATTCGTAAAGCAAATCGATGACAGGTCGATACACTGAATTCGATGCTCCGCGGTAGTAGAATGATGATTAGGGCATTTCTATATCATTGCGAGATCGCCCACTATTTCTGTTCTATGTATCACTACAGCCAAACTTATTCCAAGCATCGCGTGACCATTTTAAACATCAATATAGATAAATCTCACTAATGTGATAATCAGAAGTCCGTGTAAACGTGACGCCAACTCTGGAAAGTTAAAGATATTTAGCACTCGATGCTCTCTGTCTATCCCGTGATGTACCTTGCGTGATGGTATATTATTAATACCAATATATAAAATTATTAAGAAGTATGTACTCAACATTTCTGTGTTAAATTAAAAGAGTATCAAACCACACATGATAAATTAAGTAATCCTCTTGAAAGTCATTATACAGCTTACACAATATGACTAAAGTATGTATAAGGTTAAAAAAATACTACAGGACTTTAAATAAGATTAAAGCACATGTGGCATTTTGTTATTTTTGGAAACCACAAGCAGTGTTTAACGGTTTTTATATAAAAATCATACTTCGCATGTGTGATTACTGTATCACTAAAACTTGAGAGGGGCCGGTTTAACTTTGCTTTAATATCTTTTCTTGCAAAATAATATATTTGAATTTGATCTTAACAGTCGTTCTTAAGACTAAACGTAAACTTTTATATGGTCATTGATAATATTGCTTATGTCTAAAAGGGTGTAATTATATCCGCGAGTGCTAATAGCTAAGTTAACTTAGATAACTTAGGTATTGGCCAATAACACGTCGAGTTCAAATATTTGTATTTCGATTTTGTAACGCGATCATACGATTTTTATAACGATGAATTGTTTTATTTTTCTTATTGATTATTCACCTTTCTTTACTTTTATCAACTGTGCATATATTCAGACATATAAATAAAGGTTTCATTCATGTATAAATTCATTCGAATTCTTTTGTATATTCAATTTGTATTACGCATTCAACTAGCAAAAATGAATTGTGTACTTATGTGTAAGTAAACTTTTTGTTATAATATACATTGTATAGTATAATATATATTGTACAGTGGAATTACACAATGTATAGCAATATAAAGAAAGCTCAGTTGGCCTCGCATCTCGTCGGCAAGTGTCAGCCGCTCGGCAGCCACTTTCTCCGTCCATTTTGGATAATGTGAAATGTTAATGCGACACAGCTCCAACCTATTGACATTAAACCTTTTACACGCGAGTTAATAAATATACGGCGACAATAAAAACCGTCTCGTTAAACGTCAATTCTTCCAAAGACTCGTGCGCGATCTCTTGTAAAATTCTGCACTTGTTTCAACATATTTATTGTCTAATTAATTTAATAATAATACAACTATTGTCGTTGTATTGATATACGTTTTCACAAAAGGCTTCTAATGATGGCGTTGTTTTATTTTTCTGATAAATAACATCGGATTGTACAATCTACATCATTTTCACAAACTAAGGTAGTATTGTTCAGTTCGTATCAAAAATGTGTAGTCTTTTTAAGTGTTCGCTTTTACGCTGAAACGGCTGGACAGGCTTATATAAATAGAATATACCTTTCAATTACACAATTTTGTAGTAAAGAAAATCGCCAAAAGCTGCTGTTGACTGAACCATGAATAGCGCTGTCGGTTTTTTAATAACTTATTATAATAAATTAGTATATATATAGTTATTAGTATATATATAGTTACTTATTATAATATAGTTTTTTAATAACATATTTATTTTTTCGCAGCGCTAAGGGATTTCGCATATTAAATCGTCTGCAATACAAGAAAATAATAATGTACCAGCTATTTATTATGAACTTCTCAATAGAAAATTGTCACTTGAAATGTCCATTAATTAAAATGGTTCACAATGATCTACATTTAATAACCAAATCATAACAAGGAACGATTTTTCTGGAATCTTCTATAGAATTATTCATAATCAGTGGTGTTAGCAACGTTCTATCCGTCTGCCATTTCTCGCGTAAGCTTAGTTCGCTTTTAAACATAGTTAACACGGCTCCAGGAACATTATAAATAATATAATGCACACCGCGTAACTTAATTCCATTCTCGATAAGCGGCTGTGAATAAATTATTCGATATTTACATATATACAGAGAGAGAGAGACTTTGTTAAGGAGTTTGCTGCGTAATGGCCGTAATCCTCCGTACATACATACGCAAGTTACTCTATCCGAGTAGGTACCTAGAGTGAGCATCGCAAATCCGGCTCGTGTCTGTCGCGGATTCGTAGTTCATGTTGTTGGGATTACTTGATCGTATTCCATATGAATATGTACATTTTGCTTATAAAAAAGTATTTGTAAATAATGTTACTCCTTTCACTGTTTGCAGGTAAAATATAATTACGTAGCAAGCCACGGTATACTCGTTAGTTGACCGTCATGGAACACTAAGTGGTTATAAGAATGGTTCGTTTCTTAAAACTATGTCGATAGTGAAGATATTGCAATTTCTTTTTATACGTGCACGCTGGCAGTTTTTTATCATTTTATTTATATATTTTATTCATTTTGTTTATATAACACCCAGTGTCCCAACACGCACTTGGCCGCTTGGGGAATTATGGCCCATAACCCTTTTCATCCTGAGACGCGAACTCTTTACAACAGTGGGACGCTAAAAGGGTTGATAATGGTGATGTGTAATATGGTGAATATAGAAGAAGCACCTCAGATCTGTGATGATAGTGGTATTTGGCGCTCGATGCGCTCTGCCTACCCTGGAAGATACTGAAGGGTATGTAATGAAATAATGACCAGAATATGCATGATCTGAAATAACCGTCAATAATATTATAACCGGAGTTTAGCTTGAGTAACAAGTTTCGTGAATGTACTTATATATAAGATTAAATTATGTACTCGGATTCATAACAGATCCTCCTTTAAGAGCCTTATACATATCGGGAAAAAAACGCTTAGCTCGCGACATAATTTAATAACGTAAATAATTATTATTATTGTTAATTAAATTTCGTTTTAGGACTGATATTGTTGTATTATTAACTAGTTTTAAGAGATAGATTTAAAACAATGATCTGTAAATTATATAAAAAGTTTCAACATTACCGGCAAGTTATGGCCGTTACCTAGGCGTTGCCTCTCGCGGAATCGTACAAGTTTGATTTGCAAAATAAGTACGTAACTCTAGTTAAAATTATACTAAATCAATTGTTTGTTTTGGTGTTAGTCGTAATAAAAAAACCTACATTCCTATTTATATTCCTATATGCCTCGTTAGTCGTGTTGGTTGCAAGCGCAACTGTCGATCGAGAGATTCCTGGGTTCAAATCTTACGTCGGACGCTATTGGATTATTTCTAACTTAGATTTAATATAAGTAGCTCGGAGTCAGGATATGTGCCCGGTGTAATTCCATAGTGGGACGTAAATATAACTGGTGAAACGTGAGAAAATAGTACACACCTGTGCCTACCTTTTGGGGAATTATAAGCGTTAGGTTATCTACTTGTGGTCACTCTTTCCAAACGGAGACGAGAACAAAAATCATAAATATGTACGAGCCACGTTCCAATTAATAAGTAATCCCTCCCCGCCGACGTCGACGTCGTTCCTGCGTTCCAATTCGATTTTGGAACGTTTCAATTTCGTCCGCAAACGCTGTTTTTATTCGTGCGAAATTAAATGTTGCCAATCGAGTCGTAATTTTTTTTGTTCCTCCCACAAAGCCGCGTAGCGCGTAATGTGTTGCCCTTGTTTGATAGTAATGAAGGCTCGTTTTTACTATGAAAACAGCAGTATGATTTTTTTTTCATCTCGCCCGTAAAATGGTTTATTTAGTCGGCTGTTCGTGGCTGTGTTGTGTGTGTGCGTGCGTGTGTGCGTGAGTGCGTGCGTGCGTGCGCGTGTGTGTGTGCGTGTGTGCGTGAAATTTGTATATCGATGCACGTTGAACGTTAAGCTGGCTTAATAAGCTTAAGCCAGCTCTAAATAGATCCTGTACTGTACATAATTTACCATCGTGCTCTAGTGATGTTCCTACAGGGGATTTATTATCTTAATTTTATTACAACGAAGATTTTCATGTACTAAAGCTCACTCATAAGAAAACAGTTTAACAAAGTATTGAAATAAGGTGTGATACAGTTGCGCCACGTAGCTCTTTTCATAAATTCTCTACTATTAACAATCTTTGTACTTGCAAGTTAGTATTTGTATGATATTTATTCACATTTACCATTAAATACGTAAGTCGTTCGAACAACCGCTAAACATTCTGAACTTGGAACGCTTGTAGGCCAAATACAACTCGTACGGTTTTTTATAAATACAGTTAGCGTTTCTGTCTTAAATAAAATATTTTGAAGTTATACTTCTTTTATTTAATGTCTCAGTATGCAGACTGTCTTCATTTCGCAAAAATATCCATATGATTTTAACGATCTCCGTTTTTACTATCAAACTTGATTCAACTGATTGACTGCCACGTTGGTCGTATTGGTAGCAGGTGCGACTGCCGATCGGAAGGTCCCGGGTTCGATTCCCAGGTCGAACACTACAAAATTTTCTAATTTAGATTTTCTAGTAATGGTTCCGAGTCTGCAAATATACCCGTTGCGCAATAGGCTCACCACCTATTTCACAGTGGGACGTAAACGTAACCGGTGAACCGTGGGAGTGTTCTGCATTCCTCTGCCTACCTCTTTGGGGATTACAAGCGTGTAATTACATAGAAATTGATTCATCATTAACAGCATCCAAGACGCTTAACATCATTGAACGCCTCGAGTCGCCAGCCCATACACACGTGCTACTTGCAAAAGGCGAAAGGAATTTCAAACGCGGGCCAATCACTCCGTTCGAGGCTCGAGGATGGGTTTGTGTGTAATATTTACAATCGTTTGTCTAGTTTATTGTTCCAGCTTGCCGGCACACGCTAATGTAGTTGGCCTAGCGACGCTCGCCCGGCGCGTTCCATTCACCTCTCACCGAGCGTGAACGGTTATAATACGTTCGTTCGACACAACCGCCTCTGACTCTGTTCTTACGCTTGACAATTGTTATTATTATTATTCAGGTCCCTCACAGTATTAAATTTCTATATTGTTATCGTTATAACACCTGACGGGTTTGCGACTTCAATACTCATAAACTTTTCATAATATAAAAATAGTATAAAAAGTGACAATTTGAATATTGATACTCACTCAATAAATAAAACACTTTTCGGGTGAATTCGCACGCCTTTAATTGAAATTGGCGGCAACGCTAACTTGTAAACGATATGAAAATAGACCGTTAAGTCAAGCTGCAAATACAACTAACTAATCAAGATGGAATTTGCTGTTAGGTTGGTACTAGTACAAGCAATATAAGCATTCCTTATTCTACAAGGAATAGTAAAACATAATAAAGATTATCTAACTGGTAACAAGCGATCTCCAATAGAACTCTAGTAGCGTGAAAATATCATCTGCTACAGAGACGAGTTCCACTCGGCGACGTGTACGGGCGGGCGTCATGCGGCGCCCGGCCCGTTTGTTTACCGGCGGTTCGCGAGAATCGCTCGCGTGTGTTGAGACAGCTTCGTCGTTCACTTGTGTCTTATGCTGTATGTGTATACATTTACTCGATTCCATGTTAATTTTAAATATTCACAATCTGAGTACTCCTCCGCATTAAATCTAAGTATCTATTGCTGATTATTCAGTGCTGATTTCGGTATAACACAATTACGTGTAACGTGTTCGATTTTAAAGACGTCGGCTTGTAGAAATATTAAAATGTACGTAGAAGTTCATTCGGTCGGAGGTGACGTGAGACGGGAGGGGAAACATTCACTCTGCCTTTCACTTCCTGCTTTTGTCTTGCAACGAGCCGAGCGACCGACCGGCCGGCCACTCCGTGCGACGGAAAGGCAGACGACCTTGTAGCTTATGCGCCTCCCCATCCTACATGCTGTACTTAGAGCTCCACCGTGGGTGACGTCACGCGCAACGGCAGTCACGCCTAATCAATTAGGCAAATCCGAGCTGACAACGTTTTCGGGCGAAGTTAATACCATTTGGGAGTCCCGCGCTTCGCGAACACAACGACGCCGCGGTCGGTGCGGCGTTCGATTAAAGATTAGACGTACAATTACATGACATCATAGCTGAGGAGGCAGCAAAGAAAAAAAACAAACGCAAAGTTTATAGTTTTTATCATACATGGATGCGTGTTATATGTATGTGTTTGTTTGTTTTGTGTGTGTGTGTGTGTGTGTGTTTGTGCGTGTGCGTGCGTGCGTGCGTGCGCGTGTGTGTGTTGTCGGTGCGAGGCGCGAGGGCCGTGCTAACCTTGGCTTTTGAGCGGCGACTTTCACGGTTAGACGGTCGCTGGTTACATAAGATGCGCGCCAGCGGCTGTCGTGATGACATCGCGACGGCACCGCCGCACTGCAACACGGCCAGTGACGTTGTACCGCATGCGTTAGATACCGCATGTACTTGTTAAATTTGTTTCTGTGCGCACGTCCCGCTCACAACGTACACATTTTGAAGTGTATGCCGAACATGAAGTTCTGTACAACATATTTACAAAAACGTGCTTGGTGCGTTTTTATGATTGCAACTAAATAAGGAACTGAAATTTATTACCATCTTCAAACACGTTTTAAGGATACTAAAAGCTTTTAAGTCAATTTATCGCAACGAAGTAATAAATCGTGTTGGCGTTTAATATTCATGACTTAACAGGCAAATCAGTCAGTCAGTTAGATTTCCATTGTATTAATGAAACTTACTTGAATTATGTGTTCATACAATTCGCTGCATTCTGCATGATTGATATTATCATGTTGATCAGATTCCTTATTTGCTAAAACGAAATTCATAAAAGTGGCTTGCAGTGAGAGTTGAATTTGAAAAAATGTCACGTGAGAAGCTTTTAGAGGGGCCATATAGGGTGGTGGCACAGGGTCTCCCACCTACGATATTGCTCATAAACGGCCAGGGCCTACAGGGATATCTTATGTCCAGCTATCGACTGCTAGAAGTTGATGATGTTATGCAATGGAAATAAACTCGAATCGCGTTCACGCAAACACCCTCGCCACGTCGCATGGACGAGGCACAACACATTCCTCATGTGTCTTAAATATACTAGTAGGTAGAAGTAATCTAAATGTACATATTGAATTCAATCGGTGTCCAGTGGAAAGGATAAGCCACTTCGTTCCTGACGACGGGTATTTTTTAGCGGGACCGTTTCTTAAACGGAATGTTTCTTTTCATTGCAGGTATAAGAGCGGGGTGCGCTCAGTGAGGGGCGGCGGCGGCGCGGAGGAGGCGCGGCGCGGCGGCCTCAAGGCGCTGCCGAAACGCGCCCGCACTCGCTGCAGGGGCATGAACATGGGGCAAAAGGTACTCGGCTTCATCGTCCCACTTGTCCACCGCTGGACGTAAACCTCCCCCTGTCCGGAGTACCAAAGTTTGGCGAGCAAACCGCAACACCTCCGCTGCTGTGGCGATCAGGATATTCAGTAATGGCTACGTCGTTTGCGCTATATTGTGCCTGTGTATGGCAGGTGCACTACTAGAAGATTAAATCGGCTCAAGCTGTTAAGGTGGTGCTTGGAGTATGGTGGAGGGTGTTCATTGAATGTAAAGGATGAGGAACTTAATTATGTGGGCTTTGTCTGCTAGTGTATCTGAATTGATATTAGAAATTTCTAAGAGGATAAATCAGGAGCTCAATAAAGGGATATCGGATAACGGACTTCATTTGCACAATCATTTTTATCAAAATTCATTGGGATTTGATCACTTCACTTATCAGCCATTTACTTATCCATATATAACTTGACATTTCATCTGATGGCATTTTAACATTTGTCGAAGTAAAATATAACGTATCTGAATCGTAATTTTTAACCAGATTTACTTTCTTTTTGTCGGATCAGCTAATAGAATCTTCCTTTGCCTTCAAGAAAAATATGAGACATTACGATTGAAAGCTGTATGTTACGATTATAAATCAACGTAAAATGTGAATAGGCTCACCTCCTATTTCACGTTGGAGTGATCATTCGCGGAACTCGAAGGAAACATCGCGACGCTATGATATAAGACACGAAGTGTATACGCTCGCTTGCAGCTATCCGGCGGAGTCAAGTCGGTGTCGCGCGAGTGCACGGCGCCGTTCAAGGCGGTGGTGGCCCGCGAGCTGGCGCCCGAGCCGCCGCGGCCCGCGCGCCTCGACGCGCTGCTGGACGCGCCGCCCGCGCACCCCGACCTGCAGCTCAAGCACGCCTGGAACCCCGACGACAGGTGCGCACACACACACACATGCTTGCTTCCCCAAGGACCACATGAATGTATAGTGTGTGTGTCAATACATTGAAATACAGTAGAAAGTTGATTTGAGGCTGGATCCACGTAGCCGGTATAACGATGTCAACTATGTAAGATTATTGTCAGTTGTAATTAGGGTCCAGCGCCCGACGCGATAATGCCGTTTATTGCTCTGACTGGGTAATCAATAATGTGACAAAGTTAAATGCACTGACAAAGTAGTGCGTGCGTGATCTAGGTTTTAGAATTGTCGTTGCCAGTTATTATCTAGTCCTTAAGTATTTTGAGCAAAATGGAAACTCTTAGTAATGTGTTCTACTTACGAATAATATACACAGGTACAAATATATTATGCACCCACAAAATCAAATTGTCTTCGGACTTATTTATAAACTGACATCTGGATTGATTAGATGTTTCTAGAAAGAAGGTATCAAGGGAATATATATAATAATATGTCCAAAAAACCCACACGTTGCGACGTTTACGATGTAGTGAATGTGATTGATCGCGTATCCGACGAAACAGTGTATTGCGCCGATAAAAAGGGCCGATCATTAAGATCTGATCGGACGTTTGCGTAATAAAATTTATGACGTCATTTTATAGGATTAAGCTGATTGGTTCAAAGTTCACAACACGAATGATAACTTACTTACCGCAATGTAAACTATTATGAATGTAAAATAAATACCTTATTCCAAATAATATTGAAAACTCTCAAAACACTACTTTTTAAGTGGTCATCATAGGTTATTGGTTATGCCAAGATATTATAAAATTCCTCAAACGCTATTTAACCCAACTGGATATGCTTATTGGAATTTCTGTCGCCTGCCAAAATAGCAGTAACCTAATTGTACAAGTTTCGTAATATAAACGAAACCACGAACTACTCATTGAAGTAGGCCGGAAACCGTACATTAATGGTTTGGTTCGAAGTAATCGTAAGTCCCGTTCCGTCGCGACCCGGTGGGACGCGCAGCCGCGTCTCGGCTCGGCGCACAGCACGGACTACAAGGACGCCGCGTCACAATTGCAGATCGCTGAACATATTCGTGAAGGAGGAGGACGCGCTCACGTTCCACCGGCACCCCGTGGCGCAGAGCACGGACTGCATCCGCGGCCGCGTGGGCTACTCGCGCGGGCTGCACTGCTGGGAGCTGCTGTGGCCGGCGCGCCAGCGCGGCACGCACGCCGTGGTGGGCGTGGCCACGGCGCACGCGCCGCTGCACTCCGTCGGCTACCAGAGCCTCGTGGGCGCCACCGACCAGAGCTGGGGCTGGGACCTGGGCAGGAACAAGGCGAGTCGCGCGGGGTGCTCGCTAGCGCGACTAGCCATCAAAGGCTCCTGGGTTCGAATCCCGGGTTCAAAAATGTATCTAGATCGGAAGCTCGGATTACGGATGTTTGGCCGATGTATGACGAGAGACCCACCACCTATATCCATAGTGCGACGTAACAGTAACCGGTGATATGTGAGAAAGTTCTACGCTGCTCTGCATACCGCTTCGAAGATTATAGACACAATATTACGTTTTTTTTTAACTGCGTAATTAAACCTGTTTAAATGTATACATACTACAAAGTCAAAACGAATCCTACCTAGTTTTCTTGTCAACGAGTTTAGCAAATATACAAATGCTAAAGAAATATAATATCCAAAGTTGTAGCTTTCTGCTATGTCCGTGCATCTTAAATGTTAAATATTATTTGAAACTTGATCACTTTACATCTACAATTACTAACATAAACTTTACATCAAACTTACATACATATTCTTTACATCTACAATTACTAACATAAACTTGACATCACACTTACTTACTTATATTCTTTACATCTACAATTACTAACATAAACTTGACATCACACTTACATACATATTCTTTACATCTACAATTACT
>DWEJ01003656.1:0-10269 GCA_018245835.1 Mysoria sejanus stolli | reverse complement strand
GTACGAAAAGTTGACGTTGTAGTATAAGCTATTCATATCATCTATATCTTCTAAAGTCATTGTTTTGTGAGGTGTCAGTTTCAAATGCTTCTCTTGAAAAACTATATTTTTGCATAAGTCACAGTGTGCGATATGTATAAATGTAGATAATACTGATTGTCACAATATTTATGACATTATCATCATCAGACATTATCATCATCTCCTGAGAGGTATTTGCCCATAATTCGTTGCGAGTTGGACATGCAAGCGAGCATGTATATAATTTTCCAGGAAACAGGTCGTTAAAGAGAACAAAAAGATAGTCTACCATTCGATGACATCTATCGTTAACAAAATATACATGTATTTAAAAATGATCAGCTGACTTAACATATTATCTTTGTATTACATAAAAAAAATAATGTTCGTACATATAATATTATTTAATGACAGATGAAATTTTATACATTAAGTAGGACTAAAATTTTTTGAATCTCTGAGATTCATATAAAGGTACATACGTGAATGTAATTCGTAGTTTAGTCACGGCGTAACAATGTTACGTCGTAGAAACGCTACGGCGTAGAAACATTACGGAGTAGAAAAGCTATGGCGTAGAAAAGCTACGGCGTAGAAATGCTACAGAGTAGATGAGTGCACTTTTTATCTACGGTAATGTAATGAGTGTGTTAAGTGAATTTGGAAAAAAGGCGTAGTGCGTTATTTGAAGTCTATACAATGAGTAACTTTAAGTATTCCGTGTTTTGTTTAAAACTTATGTCACATTGACATAATATTACTAAAGATGTGTACTAAATTACCCATCACATTTAAGTCACACATTTAAGTTACACATCACAAGCACGTCACTAATTAATCGTTAATAATCACAATCACATAATTATTACAGTTAAATCACATTAATAGAGAGGTGTACTAAATTACGTACATCTCTTTATTATTGAACTACATATTTCTTCAGCTGACCAGAATTCAAAGAATACAAAGTGTCAAATATTTATATCCCTCTCAACGTAAAACACTTTTGATACATTCATATCTTTTTCTACGAGCCACTGTTCAGCGCGTGCTCAAATATTTCGGAAATTATTGTAACCAGTGGCCGCCTGGTGCTCGGAATCCGACCATAATTCACTTAAATTTCAAGATTGAATGTTAAGGTTAACTGTAATTTCATTGGTTGACAGGTGACTGCCTCGTTGGTCGTGTTGTTTGCAGGTGCGACTGCCGATCGGGAGGTCCCGGGTTCGATTCCCGGGTCGAACACTACAAAATTTTCTAATTGAGATTTTCTAGTAGTGGTTCGGAGTCTGGAAATGTGCTCGATGCATGGCAATAGGCTCACCACCTATTCCATAGTGGGACGTAAACGTAACCGGTGAAACGTGGGAACGTTCTACATTCCTCTGCCTACCTCCTCGGGGATTACAGGCGTGAAGCTACGTTATTGTATATTATCTACTGTATATTTAAAACTGCATAATTCAATGTGACCGAGAACACTAGAGGCGTTTTAAATGTATGGTCGTAGTCGTTTTATGTTCGAACCAAGATTCATATAATAAAACGCATAATAAAAGTATTAACAGTAAAATGTAGATATAAACTATCGCTATATATTTTAGATCAAAATTATCAATTTTATGTACTTTGCTCAAAAGTCGTGAACAATATAGCGTGTTTACCAAAATATAAAATGACCTATTGACTTTAAAAAATATAATAATTATTTAAAACAATTGTATCACGAATATAATTCAGTATCACAAATACACAAATATTGCTATATACACTTAATTTTAATAATTCTCTGTATGGAAAAAAAATTTGAATGCAAAAATATGTGCGTGGCGTGCATTTATTTCTACTATTATTAATTGTAAATGCTAACGAAAACACACGAATGCCCAGCGTGGGGATTATGTGGATAATCCATCAGGGGAGGCCTATGCCCAGCAGTGGACTGTAATAGGTTGATGAGAAGAGAGAAAAAGTTTTATTTACAGCATATGAAGTTGTGTACATACTTAGGTACATAGAACATAGATAGGTAGAACGTAGATAGGTAGAACATAGATTAGGTAGAACCCAGATAGGTAAAACATAGATAGGTAGAACATAGATAGGTAGAACATAGATAGGTAGAACATAGATAGGTAGAACATAGATAGGTAGAACATAGATAGGTATATAGACCGTAAATAGAAATATATACATTGAGGAACCTGATCACTTACAAGTGTTTTTTTCAGGTAACCAAAAATGATTATAGGATAAAATTGTGAGGGAAAAATCATAATTATACATAGTGATTGTGCAGAAAAAACAACAACAAAATTATTAGTGTATAGTATCTACAAATAAGAAAATGTTAAAGGATACGAAAATAAACTATAAGACAAAAAATTAAATGAAGACAAAAACGAAAGTATGGTATTTTAAATTACATTTTAAAAACCCCTATATTTATTCATTTCGGAAATGTATACGATTTCCCGAAGATGTGGGCAGGTACAATATAAAATAATATCCGGAACGAACAATGCGTTTGGCGCCTGACCGATTGACCCTGCGCTCTGACCCCGCCACAGTGACGCCGGGAAATTTAAAAGATTTTTTTAAAATAAATGTACATTTCATGTTTTAAAAAAAATAATTGACGGATACATTCGAGCTAAAAGAATTCGACGGCTAAATAGCCAACAGCAAATTGTCAATTAATATCATTGTAAAATGATTATATATGAATTTTGTATTTATTATTAATATATATATCATAATACTAATATAATATATAATATTTTCTTTTATATTTTAATTACGGCCAAATTTTATTGTTCAAAACTTGCTAAGTAGTACAATATTATTTGCAGGTACAAATAAAAATATAAAACAATTTCTTTCCGAAATCTTTTGTTTAAATATATTCATTTTTTATAAATATATATATTTAAAAAGTCGGCCGGACATTGTGGAACACGCTGACAGCTGGTCAGTGGCTCATTGTTACAGCTTACATTGAGTTATGCAATTTCCGCTGCTTCGTAACGGTCATAAAGTATATTTTTCTCTTTTTTTCTTATTATATTCAACGGAGTACAGAGCTATCAAGATAAGGTTAAGAGCTGGAGAATTTACAACATTGAGCAATGAAGACAGACATGGGGTAGTCAGGAGTCTGAGATTCCACTGTGCATGTATGACAAGAGTAATGAATGTAGAAGAAGCACCTGGAAGAAGCATCGGGAGTAGAGAAATACTTCTTGATAATCCATGTCCCCTGCCTACCTCCAAAGGGACCTGGCGTGAGTAATAATAATAAAAAGAAAATTAAAATTAACAAAATCAAACTAAAAGCATCAAAACTGTCTTGAAGCTTTATCCTTTGACCCTTAAATAAACAAGATACTCCCGTATAACAGTTCTCACGTTCGAGACAATACTATGAAAGTCATCCAAAATTCAATCTTCCGACAATATCTCATCTGCAGTTCTCACCGGCTTACGACAACCGGTCCGGACACAATGACGATGAGAAACAAAAAAATGAATGAAACGAAACAAAAACCTAGAAAAATCACTCAACCCTTGTCTCTGTAACATTTGCATACGAAAGGGTGTTTCGAGATGAGTCGATAACAGCCCTTGGTATAGCGTTACTTAAGGACTTACATTTTTAATAGTGTTGCACTTTTTATCAGCAAAAAATGTATAACAGAAACGAATTGTTGAATTCTATAAAATAATAATAAGAGACAAATGTTTCTATCTAAAGATTTGATTCAAATTCTCAAGGGCCATTATGAACAGTTTCATCTCAATGATTTTATTGATGGTAGAAGTTATACTCGTATGTCGAGGTCTTCAGGTCTTCTATCACAGTTATTAGAAAGAACGTATTGATGGACTCTCTGTCCTTAATTTCCTGTTTTAAAAAACGCTACATCACGCCTGTAATCTCCGAAGAGGTAGGAAGAGCAGTATGCACTTCAACGTTTTACCAAAGTTTACGTCCCAGTATGGAGTAGGTAGGTGGTGAGCCTATTGCTATACGACGGGCATATTTTCAGATTCAGAGCCACTACTAGAATTTCCTATATAGGTATTGCAATATTTACGGGTTATCCACGAAAGATAATTATCAAATTTCTTCATTTCTATTCACCGTATTTTTATAGAGATATCTTTGAGATTAAATAATAACGGTCAAATGATTTTTTAAGTATTTATAGAAATAACTTGCTTAAGCTCATCCCCAACTAGACCTACGGTGCTACGGTGCCCACACTATAAGTAAACATATGTACTTTATATATAAATTTCTAAAAACACGCTTATGTAGATTATTCTACACGCAAACAGAACAAATACTCGTGATTATCATACATTTATTTGGCTTGGGTAAGAATCGCAGCCATAACACTCAGAACATCAATCACGGGCACTGACTACCTGGTTGACCAATAGTTGACCTCTCGACCAATAAACACTCGAATTATTTTTGAGACATAAATTCTACGAAAGATATAAATGTTTTCAAAAGTGATTGTACAATTCAATTAAAGGTACTAACGCATTAAGAACAGACTATGCAGGGATTTATTAACACAGGTACAGTTTTCTTAGAAAAAGACGGTTAATCATTAAAAGTAATAATTAAGGAAATTAATATTATTAAAAAATGCAACTGTACGCCTGTAAGCCCTGAAGTGGTAGGAGGCAGGTATAAATATTATTATTATAAAGTAAAAATATTATTACAGATATTATTATTGCTGACCCCCAATCATGACTTTTTGATGTAAAAAACGAATTTAGACCTCCACATTGATTTCATTAAATTCGAAGTTATAGATAAAACCAAATAATTCAGAGTGTCATTAATGATTCTGTGTTGATTACGAAGGTCCAATAATATATTCAACACCCGGTTATTAGATTGAGGACAAGCAATATGAATCGATACTGCCTAATTTGGTTACTACTACTAATAACACTACAAGTTAAGTGACTATCGGGTAGAAAATTATTTAAGTTTTCTTTTAATATCTCATCCCCAATTTTACTTTTTTAGATGTTGTTTATAAATAATGTTAAATAACGTTTGTTCTTTCTCTTGGTTGAGGCTACTTATGGAAACATGTGAATTTCAACAAAAAAAGTTTTGCAATATTACCATTAAAGTTTAGCAAACAAAACTGTTTTGTCTTTAACAAATTCATGTTTTGATATATGTACAACGAAACTCCAACATGTTCTATTTATGAATCCGATCATATCTTTTGTCCTAATTTATGCTACTAAAAGGCAGGATTTAGGGCTCATTCTCTCCTTAACTTTCATTTGAAAAGATAGCAACTGGCCCTTGTATGGGTAGAATATAACTTTTTTTTATCAACGGTAACAAATAAACAGGTAATAGTTGGATTTTGCCGCGCCGTTGGTGCAGAAGTTAGTGAACCTGACCGTTGCGCCGGGGGTTGTGGGTTCGATTCCCACCCTCAATAAATATTTGTGTGATGAGCACAAGTATTTGTTCTGTGTCTGGGTGTAAAAAAATATCTATTTAAGTATACATAGAAATATATATATTTCTATGTATATATGTAGTGTATCAGCCGCTTGGTTACCGTAACACAAGCTCTCTTGACGCTTAGTTTGAGATCAGATGGCCGTGTGTGGAGATGTCCTAAGATATTTATTTATTTATTTATTTGTCCACTGCAGCCATGTACACTTGCAGCTGACTTCGAATAGGAAGACGAAAAATATAAAACAAAAGTTTGTACGTGAAAATATACTGTTAATTTACTATACTATATATTTTCCTGACCAACCCATTGTCTATAAACGCACCATAATAGTTCGTAACTCACAAGTTAAAAGAAAAATTTGTATAAACGCACCCTAAATAGGTCGTTAAACTCAAAACTTAACAAATATCAGTCATATAGCAAGCAATTGGGCTATTCGATAAAAAATAATGACAGCGGGTCTTAATGGCCGTGTTCACGCACCGTGGTCTATTTTTAATCATTTTTGGAAAACGTAAGGGTTAATGCTGTATGGTATGGAGAGCACTTATACATATATAAAACGGTAAAAATTTTTTACATAAAGTATTTGACTGTCCTTTATACAATTTTGTTATTATTAACATCTGGCACTTTTTATTACAACAAAATATGTTTTATTTAGTTTTTGAAAAGTTGGAAATGTCCAAGCTGGACTTGACGTTGACGTAAAATTATTTTAACACATGCGTTGATATACTTGAAGAGTACGTGTACAGTAATGTTAAAATTTCTATTGATATTACCAAGATACAAAAAAATACAACAAAACGTGTTTTCACTACAATTTGTCAGTTTTTACATTAGGTATATTATTTCGCACAAGCAAGTGTGACTTTACTGGAATCTTGGTAAATAATTATAGGTTAAATAATAATTTATGCTTGTCAAATATTTATTTCCACATAAGTATATTTAAGTTAGAGAAATATTATATTTTCGTGAAAATACTTTATTTCGTGTATGTACACCATTTAATATAATAGAATGTTATTTCCTTAAGCGGATTTTTTTGCACTTGCCACGTAATATGTTTTTATGGAAGCCAACGCCACACAGCTAAAGGTGAAGTTATTGATGGTACGCTTCCGTGACGATTGAGGTAGGAACAAAGCTCTTCTTTCCGTCCGCGCAGTCGATATTACAAGGCAAATGAACAGTGGTCAAGCGCGAGTCGGAACTCACACTTATTTATATTCTCCGTGGAAAATAATCAAAGAAAATTGAATATCGATAACGCTGTTGTGCAAGTATACTGTCTATATTTAAATGATTCTACATATAGAACAACTTTAGAAATCTAAGAATAAAAATATTTGATTTGATTGAACCATTTTATAGAAATATATCACATTTACATTTCCAAAAATGATAGACATAATTAACAGTAATAGTCACTAGAAAGCAACTGAGTTGTTATCAAATGTACCTAATATTTTCAAATACCAAATTGATTTCCTTTAAAATATTCTGGAAAATCTATTTATTGCATAATTATGTAATTACCATTAAGTTCTATGCAAAGGCGAAAGCCGATCGCAGGTCCCGGGTTCGATCCCCGAGTGGAACACTACAAAATTTTATAATTTAGATTTTCTAGTAGTAGTTCGGAGTCTGGATATATGACCGTGACATGGCAATAGGCTCACCATCTATTCCATTGTGGGACGTAAATATAACTGGTGTTACGTGGGAGTGTTCTGCATTCCTCTGCCTACCTCTTCAGGAATTACAGGCGTGAAGTTACGTGAACTAATTAAATTTATATCATAAGTATCTAGTATCTGCTTAACGTTTAGTCCCCTAAGCAGTTTAAGTAAATATTAAATGTGAGCAAAATAATAAAAGTAACAGTTAGTCAAAAATATGTTTATGAATTAAACAAGTAGCGTATGTTAACATAACATTTACAAAAACAAATAAAACGTTACTGAATAAAACTTAAAACACACCAGATCCTGTTAAAACGGCCGAAAGAAAAAAAGCAGCTCATAATTTATGGAGCGGACCATAATTATAGAGAACGAATGACGTGAAAAAGGGAACGGAAAAAAATTGAGGTGTGAAAAAGTTGCCTGCCACATGGACTGTTAAACAGGAGCCAAATATCACTCACAAAACATTTACCCCACAGAAAAAGTGAGGAAAAGAAAGAAAAAATCCCCCCCATCTAAACATAGCGTGTCAAAATTCACCGCGTTCTAATCGTTGCGAGAGAAAAAAACTAATTTTGACACATTGATACAAAAAGTCTTGACAAAAAACGCCCCTTGCCATGGCTGAACCAATAAAAAAAAGAAAAAAAAATTTGCTTGGAAGCGCTTGAAAAAAGAACGAGTTAATTGGTGGTGCGCGTGCCGCCCTAAGCTTTTTTTTTATTTGTTTTTTACATCCATTCATTCATTCATTCATTCATTCGGTAACTGTGGGGTGAGTTTTTTGTGACAATTAGTAAGCGTGTTCACCCGACAAATTATTGTTGATTATAGCTTTTTAAAAGATGCTAGCTATGAATAATTTATGACGTACATTTAATACACATTTTTTTGCACGTATCATTAAGTAAAATAATTTTTTTCATTTCCTTCTCGCAACAATGGATACAATTTTTTTTATTTTCAAAATTTAAACCTTTTGTTTAAATTTTTAAAGAAATGTTTCTTCAAATGTTTGATCAATCATCTCGTCAGGTCATATTCTGTGTCTACACATGGTCTACCACGACATTGAACTGGGCCCAATGCTCTGACAACACAATAATAGCTAGTGGTTAATTAACGTTAGATCCTATACTGATTTTTAACAGTTGTATTGATTAAAGCCATACACTGTAACGGGTTGAACTTTTCATATTTAACGCTCATTAAGTTCTATTTCACACTTGTCAATGGGTCGTAATAAAATTAAAACCCTAATATTATTAGGAGGAATTTATTGAGAACTAGACTTTATCACAATAATTATATCCACTCATATTTTTATAAAGCGACATCTATGGAGTAATAGTTACAGTAGCTTTTGTTTTCTAATAAGACAAAATTATAAATGTTTCCTATTAGGTCTTTATTGCCAAAACCTCATAAGATTCGTCACACATTGTCACGTTGGTAGTTAATGTACCTGTTTCAATATAAAGATTTTGCAAATGTTATTGTTTCTTCTATTTTCTTCGAACGATACACTGTATATAAAAATGTTCTGCTTCAGTTACAAACTTTAAACATGTTAATATTACTTCAAAATGTATTATTGTTTTATTTAAACTATGCTCGGTTATAATTAAAAATATCAGAGTAATAATGAACAATACCGGACACAATTTCTGAAAACAAAATTCCTACTTAATTTTATCTTTTACTAAGTAAAATATTTCAATATATAGACAATCGTTAAAAAGGAAAAATAAAAAATAAACCTCATTCAATAAATAAAAACATCGAAACAAAGAACAGCAAACTAGCACTATATTCATCACAATAAAAAGTGTACACATTTTTTCGCCGAAAAACCAAACGTTCATTGGGAAAATTTCACAAGAGGCACTTACTACACCGTAAAACGAACGCAAAAAGTGAAAGAGTTCGATATTCAAAAATAATATACACATTTTTTCAACATCTATTGCGTAATTATGGAAAATTTTACCTCCAGTCACGTGAAAAAACGCCCGCCCCGCGCCGCGGCGACTTATAAAATTTCCATTTAAAACATCACTTGTTCATTATCTTTTTTCTAACAAAAAACACTTCATCACCCCAAAGAAACGAACTAAATATTTTGCGATACACTCAAAAAATCACCTTAAGTTTTGCAACGGAAAATTGAATTTATTTTGACAATATCACGACATACGACTTAAGGAATTGCTGGTATAATTCCTTGGTCTAGTTTATTGGTTATTAGTGATGTAAAATCCACTACAGGGCGATTAAAAAAATCGATTAGACACTGGAAGTATAAACAAATTTCTTGCACTAACAATTCAGAACCGACCCGAACCATGTCTAAAATAACTTAAAAAAAATATTTTGTTTATCACTTTATTAAATTAATTAATTATTACACTAAACTGTAATATCATTGCTTTAAAGAATAAGCACAACACAGTCACATACATATACAAATGCGAACGAATAAAACCGAATCGATATTACGTTTCGTGAAACGATCAGTACAGTTCTCGACTGGACTCTTATCGCCTGGCCGCCAGAATCAAATACGGTACAGCTCTAACTGTGCATGTCTGTGTTATCTACTGTGAGACTCACATAGATAAAATTTTGAAAAATCCTCAACTTTTCCGCGATAACCCCGCTCGGGGCGGGGAGAAAAAAAAAGCTCTTGAGACGTATTCATAGTAGTTCATCATGTTGGGTTTTTTTTGCAATAGCTGACAAATATCCAGATAGATTACGTAATGGTAGGCAATCACCGTGGCCTATGAACATTTGCAATACTAAAATTTAATTATTATCCATTAAAACGACACAAATGCCTCGTTAGCTGTATTGGTTCTAAGATTAATAATGAAATCATTTATTAAATTGGAATATTTCTCTTGAAAATATTGAATTTCGCTTGAAAAAGTTAAAAATTGAATCTCTACCATTACATTTCAAGTCTTGATCTCGTTACTGAAATCTATTACTTAAAACGTAAAACGTAACTTCACGCTTGTAATCACCGAAGAGGT
>DWEJ01003655.1:0-10269 GCA_018245835.1 Mysoria sejanus stolli | reverse complement strand
ATTGATCTTCATAGATAAAAACATTTGATTCGGATACAACGCTCTTTGAGTGTCTTCGTGTAATTATAATTAATTTTATCGTTATTTTTGCATTCTTTGGAAGAGAAACAAATTGTTTTTGTGAACTTTAAATAGAAGTATTTGTAATTTGTGGCTCTAGACGGCATTTGTACACTATTTTATACAATAAAACACTCGAAATTTCAGTAGATCATTGGTGTACTGTATTATACTGTACTGCTATTTACTTGCTTGTGACGTCACACTGTTCACATTAGCGACGCCATTACAGAAACTGCGTTAATGGCGGGATTTTGGGTATTTAAACTTTAGCTATTTGTTTGGTTTTAATTAAAAATACAGCATATATTCAAGAAATATTAATACAGTGTATTTATAATGTGGATAAACAATTTTCTAATATTAGTCAACTTCCCTATTTGCGCGACGGACTGACTACATCCATACAATTCACGAAACATATGTATATACGTTTTTATATTACTCTCAAGTACCTACTACAGCTATATACGTCCGAATGAATGGTGTTGAATGTTTGATGAACTTTTGTGTTTCTAGTTAGCTAGTAGGTAAGTAGTTAAACATATGCTGTATTATTATTATTGTTAAGATGTTAACGGTGATGCAGTTAGCCACGAGTACATTTAAAGCAGTATGAAAATACTGGACTAAGTAATGTAAGCCTTATAGAAATGATTTTAATTCAGCGAATTTCAAATCAGTTTGTTCCGCCTTCATTTAGGAGGAAAAATATCGTTTAAATAAATTGAATCAACTAATCGGCAGGAAATAAATGAATAAAAAATTGTGTTTATTTAAAATCAATAGATGGTAATTGACTAAAAGATGTAAGGCGTAGTGCTTAGAGTGCTCGGACATATTATTATGTAACTGTGTGTATCGTTCGACGCACTTGGCAGTACGAGTATAACCGTTGTTGTGCGTTTGTTTAGACGTACTTGAACAATTTCAATTGTTTTAGGTTTTAAGCAATAATTTTAAGCTATTGTAACTTATTGTTATTATGTAACATAATTAGCGATTAAGTAAGTTGGTAATGTACTTTGTTATAATATGTACATTTTACTAGATCGTTATATTGTTTTTAAATTTTTAAGTCGCTATTCGTGGGACGGTGCATTTGCCTGTCTGCCTCCAGCAACACGCACTCGCGTTGTGTATATTCCGCAGTCCATAATTGAATGCGTGTGTTATCAGTTGGTGGTGTCATGAAATAGCTATCTCGGAATGCAGGAAACTGTGATTTGATTATGTTACAAGCTTTTCCTAGTTGTGTTTATATTACAGAACCCTAGTTAGAACTGTCGAGGGAATTAGTTTAAAAGCATATTTTTTGATTGTTTATAATCTCTGTGAAGTAATATTGAAATAAAAACATTTCAAGCTATGGCTTAGTGCAAACGGGTCAACTATTCATAACATAATTTAACATTGTTATTTAGTCTAACTGATCAATGCTCGTATAAGTTCGAATTATCATTCATTACATTAACAAAATATGTGAAAGGTATCTTTAGTTTTTTATACATCTATTAATTATTTATCTTTGTTTACGTTGTTGTAATTTTGTATGTTTGTTATTAATGTTTGGTTATTTTCTGATCATCTGTCCGTCGCAAACGCGGCGCACAAGAGTTGCGCAACGAACCATAACTGTAGCGTTCATGAGATGGGGTGCATATTGCCGAAATGTTGTTGTCGTCCTTATGAATAAAACATGTGCGGAGAAATGAAACACATTGTTCTGAACGTACTACAATAAAGTTCCTTCACAACTCATTGAATCGTTCGTATTTATTTCTTGTAGTTTAGTGCCCTTTTAATAAGCCATAGAATAATGTACAGTAATAATCTTGAGTTCGTAAATGACATGCTAAGGGACACAAGTAACCTACCTTTTGTTCACATTAAACAAGTTGCTCATAGTCGTGGGCGTCTCTAGGCTCCTCTCCTCGGAGTACATGCGACGGCGCTGTGAAATAAACACTTCACGCCCGTACGTCCCCGAGGGGGAAGGCAGAAAGTGGAGTACACTTTCAAGTTTCAACAGTTGCGCTTGTATCTCATCACTGAATACGGGGTGAGTCTATTGTCTTGTCGATATCGAGTGGAACACGGGTCTGCTTTCACAATGGAAAAGTTAAGGCTGTAGTTTGCCACGCTGGCCGAGTGCGGGCTGGCAGACTTCACGACCCTTAGAGAGCTCAGTGCGCAGTGCGCAGTGTGCAGGTTTCCTCGTGATATTTTCCTTGACCGTTATAGCAAGTGATATTTATACTTAAAACGCATATTTTGTAAAGAGGTGAGCCCTAGGACTCGACCTTTTCTCCCGGAACTAGAGGTCAAATTTCAAACCACTATTATTACTGTATTATTGAATTCAGACCACTATCATTATTATAATTATCATAAACCAGACACAAATCTAGGCTCAGAGCTACTGTAAGGGATTTTAAGTTAGGAAAACGTTATAGTAATCGGCCCTGACGTCGAACCCAGGATCTTTTAATGAATAGTCGCGGTTGCAATTAGTCGCATTTGTTATTAAACTAAACCTTACAAAATAGTAAAAAGTATTTTCTACCTTAAAAAAGCATTTTGTACCAGTCATCTGTTGGGCCGTAGGACATACTAGTACGTGAGGGCGGCGGCGAGCTACCGAAACACTCAATTGTTATTCGCTGACGTTTTTTACCGCTCATTGGACTTTATTATAATGCCGCATTGATATTTTATGAATTTGTTTATCTGTGTGAATGTACAAATATTCTGTGGTGATGCATAAATACTGTTTTTTTATTCGTTCCATTTTTAGTTGAGTTTATTTAATTTATCTCTCCAATGCCTACTGCGTAATGTTTTATACCGTTATAAATTATGCATTTAAATATGTTTCAATAAATGACGAGATAAAATAATGAAAACAAAACGGGTGTCATGGGTTAATTGGAATCATGTTGTATCAGCTCGAGCGCGCTGCAGCAGGCTGCAGCAGGCGCGCGGGGCCAGCGACGCCGGCCGCTTCAAGCCACGAAACGATTGGATTAACGGACAGACATACTGATATGAGTGAGTACACATCAAAACTTATACCTCTGTATAAACTGTATCAAGTATACAGCTACAAAATCTAAGGTAATGCATATAACAAAAATACGATAGGCATACACATAGGTACATATCATCACGCCACTTCCCTTCCGGGGTACCGAGTGCCAACGATCTCTATCTTTACAGACCTGCCGCGCCTCCTTACATACACGCGCGCTGGTTTCGGAGACTTCTGACTCCCCCATCGGCCAGCATTTGGTCTATTCCGTCACGATAGACGAGTCTCCCTCGGCGCCTGCGTCCATTCTTTCTTCGTTTGAACAGACGCAACACTACGACCGCGCTCGCCGAGTGTCAAGCTGCAATGTGACACTAAGACCTCGTCTCAAACGCGTTTATTCAATTTTCACCGATCTTCTTACATACCCAACTCTCGTCACCATAAAGTACATTTGGACGCTGGCTGGAAGCACGCTGGCTTAAAAGTTGGTTACTTAGTAGCTTACCCAACGCTCTGTTTACACTATTTCCTGCACTCACTGTTCTCCCCAATCAGCGGAGTACCTGCCGTCCCTGCTGAAAGCATATCCAAGATATGCAATTTCATCCACTTGTTCCAACGCTACAGCGTTAACCACTATCCTTACTGCACGTTCTCGACTCATTTATTGAAAATACAAACACTTTCGTCTTATCCACATTCAAATGTAAACCTTTTTTCATAGACTCAGCTTTCATAACTGTGATCAGTGCCTGCAGCTCAAATGGTGTAAAGCCAATTAATATCGCATCGTCTGCGTACAGTAAGCGTCTTACCACTAAGTCACCCATACGCACTCCCACAACCATATCCCGTAATCTCTGAAGACATTTGTCCAGATATATGATAAGTCTGGCTGACAACACACAACCTGTCTGTCTGTCACCAATACTGACATCAAACTAGGGCGACATGCTGCCTTCTACCTGCACGCATACTTTACAGTTCATGTACATGGACTGCACGGCACGCAGCAGGCCACCGCTTATCCCATATTCTGGCAAAATGTCCCAGAGTTCCTTGCAAACTACCTGTCTAATGCCTTTTCCAGATCCACAAAACTGCAACATAACCGTCTGACCCACTGCCAGATGCTTCTCTACGATGATGTTGCGGAGAGAAAAGATTCGATCCATACATCCTCGTCCCGCTCGGAAACCTCCTTGCGTCTCCTCCTGCGTCATCATCTTCTGCGTACCTCGTAGGGGATTACAGGTCATGTTTATATCTTAATAAATATAATGTAGATGTTCATTATCGAAAAGTGTAAATACAAATATTGTCAAAAATATCAGCACAATATTGTATCATTAGGGAAATAGCTATGAATAAAAATGAAACCACAAAATGATAATTTCATGACTTTTGGTGGGATGTGGTTCGTGGTGATACATACTTGTGCCGCGCTCCGCAGCGCGAGGCTGTGGCCGGCGGGGGCGGTGTTGCCAGTAATAATGAGCACCTCTAATTCGTGGACGAGACAGTTTTCTTAAGAATATTATTATCAGGGATTGCGGTTGCATTATTTGCCCTCTGTATATTAAAAATGTTTGGCCGGGCTTCGTGATATACTGAATATGAAATTTAAACACCTTAAAGCCTTAAACACTTAAACACATGCTCTGTTCTTTATGCTGTGTTGTTTTAGTGATGTTATGTTATGTTACGTTACGTTACGTTATGTGATGTTATGTTATATCATCTCATGTCATGTATGTAATGTGTGCAGCCTGCAATATTTCTGTTTGTTGAATTTTTCATCTCAACGATTGCATAACGTGTAGGTGTACATCAATTACAAATAAAAAGTTTCTTTCTTTCTTTCTTTCAGTGGAGCGTTCACATATCTAGTTTTTGTAGTCTCCCAACATAGCTCTGCAGCTTGTGCTGTTAACAAAACCTGCCATATTACTGATATAGTCACCGCTAGGCTCGTTTATTTGAGTTACTTAACAGTTTAATGTGTTATGGTATTATTTTGTGGAGTAATGCTTCAAGCATCGATGCCATTTTAATTCTACAAAACAGACCAACAAGACCTACTCGTATTCGATTTTCGATGTCGTGAATCTGTGCGAAATTTGTTTACAACCATTACAAATTAGACTGTGCCTTGTTAGTACATTTATGAAAATGTTATGTATAAGAAATAACTATTAAAAAGAAACAATAATATAACTTTGGTAAAGAATAATAGTAGAGGGCAGAGGGAATTGTAATAAGTAGGTGCGCTCTATAACTTGGCTATATCACGCTTTCACTTACGTCAGTTGTACGTATCACTCTTTTATATGGAACTGTATTCGTTTCTACAACAAATAACTAAAAGACGTTATTAATCTTTCACATAAACAGTTTAATAAATCAATCTAATCTTAAATCCATTATTAAAAGAAATCTTTGGAAAATTACCTATTGCAAAGTTAAATTACCATTTCAATGATAATAAACATGGTTGGTGTCAAGTAACTCTAGGTAATATTCTAATATAAGTACATATGTAGATACTTATTAAGAAAAGCGTAAACACACATACCGAGTATCTTTCCCCACTTATTCTCCATAGCAAGGAATTTCCCGAAGCGGTGGTAGTTTCATTTTGAAGTACAAAAAGTGTTCTAAGGAATCAATCTCTACTAATATTATAAATGTGAGTGAAAGTAGCATATAGGTGTAACTTATGTTATTGTCATTCAAGAATTTGTTAAGTTCCACGCCAACGAAGTTGTGGCCACAGCTGAATATGATGCCCCTCGTTACGGACGCGGTGCAGTAACAGAGGCTGGCCGCGGCCTGTCCGGGGCGCGTGCGCACGGGCCGGGCCTGGGCTACGACTGCTCAATTCAATATCGGACGTAAAACTTTGTGTTTTAAGACTATGTAATCAGATTGTAGAACAAACCGTTGAAAACTAGTGTAAGCTTAAGGAATAAAAATCCAGTCTCGAAGTGTCGAACTCTATCCTTTGTGGACTACCAGCTGAAAGTGCAGCGGGCAACGACTCTTATCTTCTAGAAATTAAACAGTGTATCACAATGATTTATGTTTAAAAAATATAGTGTTGTTGATATTTTCTATTTGTTGTTTCATTTTTTCGGTTAAGTTCAAGTTAGATAATGTTATCTAGAACATCTTTATCTAAACAACATTCTTTATAACAAAACAAGGAATTAGCTTTGTAGCCCGCCAGGGTGGCGGAGCGGGTGTCGGTCGATGATCGCATCTACAAAGTAATTAAAACGCAGCTTAAGAGTAACACTTTTTAATAATACCAACGTATATTTTACACAGATGAAGGGTAGGATCACACGCTCGTAATCTTCGCAGACCACCGACATTATAAACACTAACAAAGGAGTGTCTCCACGCAAACTCATATATATCTACGAGGACGTGACGCAGGGCGCCCGCACGTCGCGGCCGCGGCTGCCGTCGCGCTGCGCCTCGTGCGATCATACTCTCATCGTAGAAATCCTATAGATATGTATACTGTTACGGACTCGTTTATTGTAAGTACGTGATTCAACCCATCCGTAACGAAGCAGGTTTCGTGTATTTTCTGATAGAAATCAATAGTAGGTATTCAAATGAATCTGCGGCAACCGTAAAAGAATAATACACGTAGGCACGATGTCTTATCACTTTATACGAGTGTACAATTTTATATATTTATTTATACGAGTGTAAAATTTAATAGAGTTAGTGATTTTCTTAATGAATTCTGTTCGATTTATCGATAAATAAAATTCTTTAAGACGCCGCCGGGCGAAGTTCAACTAACTGAAAGGTCACCTGCAACAGTATTACAAAAGGGAGTCTTTATTTATTTAAAACATACGACTCAAGGACGAGCAGCGCGGCGGTGCCGCGCGGCGCTGCGGCTCCGACGCCGCTTATCCAACTACCAGATTTAATATTGAAGTCTTTTTAAGCTCTCCACATTTTTATAGTAAATAGGATAGTCTGTGACCTTAATTCGTACATGACAAGTACATCGTACATCAGCAAGTAGGAAACACACGATTACTGAACTTGACCAGTTCGGAGCCAACGACGTCGCCAGCGCGCACTCCACTACGCGATGGAACTATGCTTCTATTACACTGCGACAGATATTACAATTTACTTTAACTTTCTCATAAGATCTTCACGCCTGTAGTCCCCGAAAAGGTAGGCAGAGGAATGCAGAACACTCCCACTAAGGAATAGATGGTGAGCCCCATAAGATCAATAATTTATTTAGTAATTATTTTTATTATTAATAAACTAACTGCCTCGTAGACCGAGCGGTTACATTTTGTAAGCGCGGTTGCTGCTACAGGTCCTGGGTTCGACCCCGGGGTCGGGTACTGTAATGATTTTCTCATTTCAAATTCGTAGTAGGAGTTTGAGGTGTGGATTTGTGGGTGTGGCAATCGTCTCAGCAACACCAACTTTTCCATAGTCAAGCTTCAATGACATGTCTAACGTTTTATGTATTCAGCACATTACAAATGTTTCAAGTTGCAGCCTACTAGCCTTCTGTATTTACCGTCGTTCTGGCAAACTCAACACGTCTGTCGAGCTACTTTTGTACACCCAATACAAATTGTAGCCGCCTGGCGCCTTACGAAGTTTTACTTCAACAAGTTGCTTATACCTAGACCAACAACAGATACATATACAGTCAGCCCTCCTACAGCGCGGGGTATAAGTTCCTTCCGCACAGCCTACGAACGACTGTAGTAACTAGATATAGTAAGAGGGTTTAAGATAACTTTTATTTTCGACGCTAAAGCACAGCCGAGATACATAAAGTACATGTTTCTATAAAGATGCCAGTTTATCTCATAGCCGCGTACGACATCGGTGCTCGGTGTCAGCGATATCAGAGCTCTTCCACAGTACATACGTTTTGTTGGTGACCAAGTCTTTCTAAAAAATTTTCTGCACCATCCGTTCGTTCAGCTCTTTGCTGCTTAATTTGTAGTTTATAATAATTGGACAACATTACGCAAAGTCTCTTGGTTTAGCTTTTGTTTCATTTTTTTATCAATCCTTATATGACCTCTTTAATTCAATAAAAATAATTTATTTTGTCTTGTGTATTTCTTAATCTCCATATAACGCGGTACAAATGATGTGATTTGTACTAATTCCCAGCTTCTTATAGCACGGTTTCCATACAACGCGGTACGCACTCACCGCGTTATAAGAGGGTTGACTGTAATATAACTAAAATTTCTTCATGACAGTTCAACTATTGTTTGAAATTAATAATACGACTACTTCAATAACATTCACGACGCGTCGTAGACCGCCATCTGTTGACAAACATTTGCGGAACAAATGAAAGTGTCATTTTATATTTATACGAACTTCATATGAACAAAACGTCTCCTTATATGGAGAAAATTTGCTACCGAGTCGTTAATTCACTCTTACTGTTCTTAAATAAACTCGAACCCTGCATTGTAATTTATATTTAGTTAACCATGAAATTAAATGTAATGATTCATTTAATTAAACAAACAGATCATTATTCAAATTCGGTCAAATATAACCGTCACATGCACGCCACATACATTGTGTACATTATGATTTGCAGTCTCAATCAGTTTGGAATGAATATATTGTCTTGGAGTTTTATCAAACAATAGCTACGTGCACGTACAATGCACTAATGTAACTTGTAATGACAAATCATTAATAGTCTAAATAGATAAGCATTTATATCACAGTTTTATAAGCAATACAGAAATCTTTGATAAAACTATCTTTAAATTATTTGAAAACGATAAGTGAATGAAATAATAATTGCAACCCTATAGTGTAAAAAATAAATAAAACATGTTTGTTTAAGTATTCAAAAAGTAAGATTTATAAATCAAGAATTTCAAATAAAAATTGTAGATGATAAAATGTTATTTACTTGTTTTGGCTATGGGTCTGATGTAAAAATGCCCGGCCCTAGACTAGTATCAAGTTAATAGATGACACAACATGTTTAAACAATCATACTGAAATCAAAAATTATTGGATCTGCTTAATATAATAGCCTTACAAACTTTATTTCAGAGAAATAGATTTTTTTAATTGATAAAAAAGTTGCACTAATTTTTAATTTAAATTGGTTTATGCAAACTGCGGTGGGCAGTGTGGCGGCAGCCCACGCGCCCAGCGTAGGGTAAAAACTCTGGCAATTGAAAAGTGTATGCCCTGCGGTGAACTTAGACATGCTGATGATGATGTTGCAGTGCACTTAGTTTCTATTAGGGTACTTTGTTTTTCATATTATGAAACATTACGATTGGTTTTTTAGCTTTTATTGTAATTTTTTTCTGGGTCTTCAGCTTTGGTGGCATCGCAATGTTTGAAAAGAAAAATACTATTAATTAAAAGAACTTCGCTCTCAAACGCGACGCCATCTTCGTTGTATTCATCTTACACATGTTATCCCTGAACTTGCCTCTTGTTCCTCTAGCTTCGTACATGTCGTCAGCAGGAAGCCAAAACAGGAAAATAACAAATTTTATGAAGGAATCTTTAAAAAAAATTAATCTATTTTTCACCCCTTCTCCGCTGTTGACACAAAAAATTCATTCAGTCATCATTCAAATAAATTAAAAATATTATTAGTATCAAACATCCTCGTGATGCCTTTAAAATTGTGTTAATAATGTTTACATAATTAAAGTATAAATAAAGTCTGCTAATGTAACATACATATAATAACTAACGACTTAGGTGAATTTATAGGATTATTACAAAAAGCAACTTCTTCGAAGTTAGGATTCATAAAAGAATTATAAAGAAAAACTGATCTACATTTAGGACGCATCGATAGTGGGAATAGTTACGTTCATTGTTAATATATCACTAGTCATGTCGGTCGATATAGCAACACCTGCGGCGTGCGCTCGGTCGGCCGGGCCGCGCGGCTCGCGCGTCAGGCGCGGCGCGGCGCGGGCGGCAGCCGCGCCAGTCGGCAGTTCTCGAGGTACAGCTCCTTCACGAGCAGGTCGGCGGCCGCCAGGCGCGCGTGCAGCCGCTGCGCCGCGCACTCGGCGCGGCCGGCGCGCGCGCGCAGCGCCGCCGCCTCACGCGCGCCCAGCGCCGCGCGCCGGCAGCCGCACGCCGCGCCGCCCTCGGCGCCG
>DWEJ01003654.1:0-10270 GCA_018245835.1 Mysoria sejanus stolli | reverse complement strand
GAATGAATAATATTACATAAATCTGCCAGCCATTGTAAGTTGCTGAGAATCGAAAAAGGCGGTAAAATTAAAATGTTTTATTTAGTGCTCAGAGTGTAAAGTACGCTTCGGAATACTTTTTTTATTCAATGAGATTATGTCAGTTTTACATTTAATTACACGATTAAATGTGCAAAGCTTACTTTAGTTCTCATGATATAACTATTGAAATTTGAAAATTGAATATTGTAGCGTCATATCATATTTCACATGTTTTAACGTTCCATCGAGTAAAATATCATTTTGTGATATATTCCCCTAAGATCTTAAAGTTAGCATTTACCAAACAGGAACCAAGTGACTGACATCCTTAGGAAACAATAAAATTACCAGTTTTTTTTATTATCTACGCTGTCCTCTTTGAACTACAATAACGAACTGATATATTTTTAATTTGAGATTGCTTTTTTTGTATTTATTATCTTGAAAAAAATAGTTAGTTTTCATTTTCCGCTATGTTCTAATTTTAAATTGTCATTTTGTTTACTTTTAATATCAAATTATTGTTAATATTAACTATTTTTATTAGCATAAATACACATCTGATGTTTTGTTAAGGTAGGGATGTATAAGTTTAAAATGATATGGTAATTTGATAATATCACAGTTTATAAACCGCAGCTTCAAATTTCTTCGCCGCCAAGAATGAGGGCAAGGGTTGTGCGACTCAACGGATATGAGTACCAGCAGATATGAGGTTAGGAACCGTTAGGCTTACGACAGAAATGAGGTTTATTTTAATTAAGTGTTACAAAATAATAAAATATTGAAGAACATTTTCACAAAAAATTTTCATTTCATACGGCACGTATTGAAAATATTATTCGAAACCCTCATGTTATAGGTTGTCTAATAGGTATATATAGATATTAGCCGAGTAGTACAGACAGCATACAAATCACATTTTATTAGCATAAAACGTAGCATCAAACCTGTAATCACAGAAAAGGTAGGTAAAGAAGTGTAAAACACTCTCACGTTTCACCAATTACGTTCACGGCCCACTATAGATTAGATGGTGAGCCAAATGGCATAAACCCGGCACATATCTAGTAATTAGCGGCCGTAAATCGAATTAATATTATTATTATCAATGTTATTTAGTTATTAAGTTGTGATATAGTTGAGTGACAGAACGGTGATGTCCGAGTCACACCCTTTTGGGTTAGTTGCGGGCGCGACTGATTGTGAGATGCTGGGTTCGATTCCCGTTTGGTTGAGCCTTTTATAATAGCACAGTACCACGAATGAGACACCTAGCACTTACGATAGGTTAAGAAAATGCCAGAAGGTCATTTACGAGTCGAAATTGAGGTAGTAAATGATTTTGTTAAAGATTATGATATTCAAAGTTTACCTGTTGGATCGGTCGTAATGTTTTCGATCGTACCAGTAGTTATTTCGTAGTCGTCTCTTGGCTTGACTACCTCGTTGGTCGTGTTGGTTGCAGGTGTGACTGCCGATCGGGAGGTCCTGGGTTCAATTCCCGCTATAGTTTCCGCTATTAATAAAATTTGCTAGATACTGTAACTTTTATGCTTAACTGAGTTAAAAAATCCGTTGAACTCAAATGTAATTTCAGCTGCAACATTATACAAGCGATTCGTATTTGTTACATATTCGGACTAAGTAATAGTTACACAAAGTCGTAGTCACCTCGAACACTGCCAATACGATAATAAATAATGAACACAGTAAATATCTATTGGAATTTATTCTCGTATAATAAATTTTCTTATTTGGAATTTATCACTTGAAATATTTTTTCTAATTTCAAATTTCGAAATGACCATCTCAAACTATGTAAATTTAACAATCGAAAATTGAAATATGAAAGCAATGTTCGCAAAGCGCTAAACAGACGTTAATAAAATGCTAAATAGCACAGCTTTTACATTTACAACTTTATACCATGGTTCCGGGGATGGTATGAGAGAGGTGTGTGTTAATGAAACAAATAGAAGCAAGGGCAAAGACCTCGCAGCTGTCACTTTCACTGGGAATTATAGGAACTGTACAGTAAGAAGGCTTTGTTTGATGAATCGGAATGATTGCGTGGACGTGATCATTGTGTATTATGGGACTTGATGACAGTAGGACGTTCGATATGAAAATAACATTATGTAGAAAACGTTTGAATCGCTTGGTACAGGTACAAACACCAGGCAAATGTTTACGTACGAACTTCTTTCGGAGTTGTGTAAGTAACGTTGTGTAAGTAACTACACGAATCAAGGAACACTTGTCAATCTGTAACCAGAGAGATCAAAACAAAAGCACTTCTATATTCATTAAAATTAATTTTCCCTTCTGTGATTATTAAAAGTAATTTCCTTAATTAAATTTATTACAACAAATATATTGTATACATTGTAATAAGCACCGCTCTTTTTAAATTGCCTTAATGTAGAGCTCGTTTTTATCTGAATCCAACTGTAAAAATTGATCTTTACAGTTGGATAATTTGGTTTTATCATCAACTTTTTATATGAGGACTTTTAAGACAATCTTATCCTAATTATGACAAGGGATTGTAAATAACGTTTAAATATTGCTTTCCTCGATTTCGTAGAAATGTACGGTCTCGCCTTCGTCCTGTTGGTTTTTATAGCGTCCCGCCGCCTCCCGGTCAGTGCTCCTGCGCGCTTGGCCCACATACCAAGACCTGTTAAACCACTGATTTGTCTTTTTTTCTTTTTGGACAGCGTTATTGGTATACGTATAGAGTCCTTTACATAGATGTGTTACATTTGTGATTGTTTCGGTTTCTTCTTGGAATAGAAGGCAACTAATAAATATCTGTTTTCATAACTGAAAGTTTTATAAAAGTATTGCATAGATACTTAATTATAATTGCTTTAATGTTATCCGCACGGAGGTAATTATGATTATAATCAATCAGCAGCTTACATAAATGAAACGGGTCATACAATGGCGCAAGTCACGGACAGTAGCGACAGGTCAAGTTCATAAAACAATAATATATCACCAACAAAATTCATTTGCACACGAATAGAGTTTAATTGGGCCATTAAACCAGTAGTCAGTAAGGAATTAGTTGGTGATATTTTTGATGCAAAATTGATTGATGATTTTGATGATATCTTTTTCAAAGTCAAATGTACTCAAAATAAAAATTTAGTTCAACCCCCTCTATTGTACATAATGATTGTCTGTTATCGGTAAGTTAAGAGCTTATAAGTGTCCTACTTGTTTTAAAAAAAGATTGTACCTAATATTAAAACAATAAAAAACTGGACAATTGACAACTGCTGTCAACGCGGTTGGAAATATAAAACACATAAAATATTGGTAATCGAATCAGATATACATATATGAATCACTATAATTTCATAAGACGAAGTAGCAAACATTTTATAGCTAATAAAAATTTTCAAAAGAAATTTTAATTTCGATATATTTCGAAAATGTATCAATTAAAACGGGAACATTGAAAAGTGTGCCTCGTAAACGCCTCAGCGTACACGACCAAGAGGCGCTGCCTGAGCAGTGAAAGTGTATGCCGCGTGGCGCAAGTCAGAAACGAAGGCGTTAGGTCAAGTTCATTTTGCGCCACTAATACCAGTTTGCGTGTTCGAAATTTTAGCGAAATTGGTAAACATGCTTCATGTCGCGTTATGATGTCTTTTTATGTAATATGTTGTTCATTCGCGGATTACAACTTTCAGATAAGTGCACGAACAACTAATAGATACTCAGTTTTACGTAAAAGTTAGCATTGTGCAACACAAGCAACTGATACGATAATATATTTTAATAGTTAAGACGCGTGGCCGCAACCACTAATTGTGGGTATTTCACGCTTGCATTGGAGACCTGAAAATAACGCTACTCTATGCGATATTGTGGATTTGCTAATTAGTGACTAACCCTCGCGTCGTAAAACGTGCAACTGCGTTACTTTCGAAAAATATTGATAGGTACAAACAGCATTACATGTTTACTGTAGCACGAAACACTTTTTGTTGCAACGAAAGTTATGCGTTGAACCATTTAAAATTTCCTGGTGCTGGTGCAGTTGGCCAGACTTTTGTCCTATACCATCTTTAACATACAATATTTAAGAATATATCTATACAAAACATACGATAAATATATAAAATACATGCGGTATATTTAATACAAGCGCTTAACGTCGGCAATTGACGCGTGCTTAACGAAAAGAAACGCCGATGCAATATCACTTTCGAATCTTCGGTTCGCATAGTGCCAAGGGAATACTAACGTTAATGTTCACATGTTAATTCCCCACCTCATTCTAACGATCTGTTTATAATCTTCATATGAAATGATCATTATTAAAATTTGTCGCTTGTAACTTATCCCACGAACGAAACGTACATTCATCTTCCGCTGGCGACGGTCACAGCTACGTGACCACAACGCTGTCGCAGTGAAATTTATTTACGAGTCGACCGGATCGACGTCATTACCTGACGTCATTATTACATTATTGAATCGTAATATTATGTTTGGTCGTTATTTTACATCATCTGATCGTGTGGTATAACTGGGATGTAAATTATATGACAGTTTCAAATTCTACGGCTAACAGTATTTCCTCGAAATCAGATCGGGTGCTAAACAGCCTGAATTATTTTTTGGTTGAAACAGATGCATTGGTCATCTTTACATAACCTTCTCTGCGATCACGAATTATTTATGAGGATGACCTACCTTATACGTCAAATGTAGGAGTTCCACGTCATTGTTTTATTACGTCATAACGGCCTTAATTGTTGATAGTTACCCTGTTAGAGACAGAATATAACCGATGACTCCTCGATTGCGCAAGTCATTAAGCAATGTGGCAAAACAGCTTTCCCTAAATACTACTCTGTATAAACGCAAGCCTAACTGTAGTACCTACATTTCATTCTCACTTGTGCCGACCGAAGTGGTCGTGACTCTAACGCGTTAGACTCACTACATTATCATTACATAATTAATAACGATATCGTTATTAATGATGTAATGATAAATAGCTGAGTATTGGATACTGTTCGATAAAAAAGTGTAAGAAAGTGCTCAGTACTGAGCACTTTCTTACACTTTTTTGGAATCGCTAGCGGTTGTCTATAAACGTAATAAATACCATATACCTATTTGAAGCTTATCTAAGGGAGTTTTTTCTACAAGCTCACTAGATATGTATAGGAATACACATTTTGTATGAACACAGTATGAATTACCATCATAATTGTGTCTCATTCTACCGCTGGGCATAAGCCTCCCCTGACATGCGCCACCGAGCCTTATCCTCGAAATGTCGCATCTAAATTCTGCTTGCAGCCTTTCACTTAAATATGTTTATTTTATGCCAATATGTACCACTTAAGGTATTTCTTCAAAGAAACCACAAGACATTTAAGAGAATGTCAAATAGCCAGCAACACATTTGGAATAGCTCTGGTGTTGAAACATATCAACATTAGCCGGGATGGTGTCCACATAGTAGTCGACAGTCTACATACTAGTAATATCTAACAACGTATATTAAAATCTACTTTAATATCGGACATGTTGCACTTGTGACAGGCTACAGAAAAACTGTATAGAACAAATTAATACGAAATCCAAAGGATATACACTTGGATTTCGTTAAAGATTATCGTTGAAAGGCATTAAAAACACATAGGTAAACACACAAATTACCAACATTCAGTTTCTCAACCGCGGCTCCAAATCGCGGGGTGCATTGTAGACGTTGCGTTAGATTGCATTTGGATGTTACAGAGTCGTGATCTAGAGTAGATTACGTGTAGTTGTGCATATGAACCTCACTTGTGTGCTTATTATACGTAATTAAAATGTTTATAAGTATTTTTAAAATTACAAAGATAGAACGGTATTGCAATCTTCTCTCCGATTTGATATGGTTGGAATTATAGCTTGTGAAGTAACCAGATTTATATAACTACTTAAAGAAGAAGTCTACAAAAAGATGTAACTTTATTCCAATTTTAAATTTAATTTACCACGACCTCTACGACCCCTCAAATTCTACAACTTGTGTACTATTTAAGATTACATTATTTAATTAACCACATGACCATGTCTCTATATAAAAAAAAGTGTTGCTTTCGTTAAAAATTATATTGAATGTTAGCCACTGTTACCACTAACACTTCAGTTCTATTTTCTGTCTTGAAATACAACTATCCCATATTGCAAAACTTGCATTTTGTAAGTGTTTGTGAAGTATGTATATACATATTAAATAAACGTTTGTGGCCACTTATTTATAGATTATATTGACAATTCGCAACGAGTGTTACAAGTCGAATTTAATAGCTATCGCGAGGTCAGTACATAGGAGTTGGTCTTATAAATATTACACCAAACCAATATACATATTCTACCAGTCCAATGATTATTAATTTTAACTATTGGACCGAAGGTTACGGGTTCGATTTCCGAAAATCTAAGATGGAAAAGTCCAGAATGAACCAAGGATCTCTCGTCAGCAATTTTGCTCGCAATCAGTCGACCAACGGGCTAGTCCAAATATTCTTATTTGACTTATGTTACTAATAGACTACTTTATCAGAAAACCTATTGCAAATTACTACTAAAAGACTGCTATCTTATTTTAATCACACTAATTCACTCTAACAGTGCTAAATTTTCAGTCCTATTCAAAATCAGGTGCCAACCACGCGCACCTATCTCTATCAACTATCTCTTGTGATAGCTCTTCTCGTTTCTTCTCACTTGTCAAAATAGGTTATTTTTTCAAAAGGAATTATTTGTTAATAATAATGATACTATCAAATCATGCAGCTGTTCAATCAGTGAAGCAGAACCTCAGACCGGTTACTAAACGCTCAGTGGGAGCCAACTTTCTGGTCCCGACCCTGACAGCGATCTGCGAGTCATGAACCTTTTGGCCTTCCCTTGAGTTTTCACTCGGCAACGACGAATTGAGACAACGTTCAATAATTATGGTGGCGACTCGCTAATAAATTGCGGATTTCCAAAAATACGACGCGTTACAAATTGCCTGCTGAATGACTCCACAAAGACCTTAGGCTGACTTAAGAATTGTTACCGCGTTTTTAATTTTGACATTAATTTAGTATTTATATGGACCTCATGATGGATGACGTTCGTAATTTAAATTTATAATTTGTATTCCTACTCCAGTAAATTAAAATGACATAACCCCTTAAATAGCTCGGTCGGATTGTTTTATATAATGTCACGTTTTTTCTTTAGTCTTTCCGAAAGAGAAACGCCTCCCTTAATGAACGCCCTCGAACCTATAACTATTAACTTCACCCAGGTAGCTCCTGTCTGCACCTTTTCATAGATTGTTTTCCCACCTACGTACAGGGTCTTACATTGAGTATGTCAAATATGACTTCCATTCCAGAACTCCTTTATCCCAACTTATATTGGTCCTCATTACAATATTAGTACAATAACAGCATCTTAGGATAACGTCATCCGGTTATCTTATCCAAAGCTATTCAAAGGGTATAGCAGCAAAATACTTGACAAATTAATATATAGATTTCTCAAAACATATACAGTTTTAAATATAAATTATTAAATATAAATTATTAAATATAAATTATATATTAAACATATAAATTTTAAAATTAATTACTCATGGTCACTACCGAAATATTTGTCTAAGATGGTATTTTAAACAATAACCATCGACTCAGCAAAGAGTATCATTAACGAATGGATCTAAGGCCCAATAATATACAACCCATAATTGTCAATTCGTTTCGCAATCGAGGCAGCTGTCACGAGGCAGGCAGCCAACAATTACAGGCCGGAAGCAATTTCTCCGAGCATCAGAAAGCCGCCGCAAGCGTTTCCTTGTGCTCGTAGGCCCGGAAGGAAGCGACAAGCTGTCGACCTTGAGTTTCAGTTCATGATTGAACATGTCGCAGTTTTGAGGTGCTACTACGTCGATTCATTACTCCGCTTTGAGTATGTGATAAATACAAATCAATATTTTATTAATAATAAATATCAGTTTTACAAAAACTTAAATAGACGATACTAAGTTTAAGACTTTTATTATCTTTTCTAGGCTAGTGTTGTTGTGATTTGCAAATAAAGAATACTAAATAAAAAATGTATATACGTAGTTTATTTACTTATCAGTTATCTGGTTATTATGACACAGCCTGGTTATTTTAATTACGTATTATGTATAAAATTACTTTAAAATTCGTTAAATATTGCAAGCTAAGTAAGCAAATAGTAATTTGATGTTTTAGGAGAAAAGTATAATTTTAAAAGTGAAATATGTTTTTTTCAGTGGAGGATGCCAGCGGTCGATACACGTCGATGTTCTACTGGGGGAACAACTACTGGACGGGCTCCGCTGAGCTCTGTCGCGTTCTCAACGACCAGCAAACAGCGCCGCGCCAGAGCAACAGTTAGTATTTAGCTCCTAAACTATTTTATGTATGCCTGGTACACAAGAAATTTACAACTCGGTACTGCCAACATAACATCACACCTGTTTTCGCCGTAGGGAAAAGCAGATTTGCATGGTTCTCTAACTTTTCCCCAGTTATGTGGAACGTCCCATGGAATACGGGGCGTACTTATTATCAAACGCCATACGCAAAGAGCTGTTATGGGTATCTGTCTGGATTAATCAAACTCCATGTCACTAGCGGAAACTTCTTATCAAGATTAATAGCAACATAGTTCAAGCGGCGATAAGTACAGAAGGGTTTGGATTAATGACCATTATTCAAAGTACATTGAACACTTGCCCTCTCTGGGCCTGTTAAAAGCATGTCTAGTAAACTTGTTCTTTACATTCGTTAAACCACTTTACCGACATTAATCTACACTAGGGCATCAAGGTGAACAGAACAATCCTTTCAATAATGTTATTTCATAATAATAGAACGATTTAATTCCAAACTTAACCGTGCACCTGCGTTATTATACCTCTGTTTTATCTATGTCAAGTGTTGTCTACAAATTATAAATTGTACGTCATCAATTTGTGCTATGTTAACCCAATTACTACCTAATGTTGCCAGTCATTTCTCAAGGTTATCAAACGGGTGTTGCAATTATGTGCATTCTTTGTTTTTGATTATCTTGATTACACGTGGGCTGCACCTTGGTTATGTAATAGGTACTTATTAAGCTTCTTGGTAAACGAAGGTATTTATTAATATAAGAAGCTGAAAATAACACTATAAAATAATACAATTTTTTTATGAATAACTGAATTATATTATCGATAATTTTCAAAAATCAAGTAATAAAATACTTTTAAAAATATCGGAAGACAATATTTTTTTCCATTCAACAAACTTTGATCAATGAAACGGTTTTGTAACGGGGAATTCCGAAAAAACAAGGTTTTTGGGTTAGACCATTATTCATACATTAATACGTAAGTATTAGTTATATAAATGTTGAATAACACGGGGTTGTTACGCAACTTCATAACCTCTTAGAAATTAGAAATAGTACTCGAATGTGTTGAGACTATGATGGCATGTATTTACGAATACTATGAATAATATAATCGTCACTTGAATCATTATGTACTGATACGTTTTTGATTCGGACTGACTATCTCGTTTGTAGTCTTAGTTACGAGCGCCTCTTCCGAACTTGAGGTCATGGGTTCAAATCCCGGGTCGGGCACTATTAGATTTTAAATTTATAGTCTACTACTATATAATCAAAATTAGAAAAAACTAATAGTGCCACTATTCGGAATCTGGGTTTGGGTCCGGTGTAGGGCGATAGGCTCACCTACTTCACAGTGGGACTTAAACGTAGCTGGTGAAACGTGCGAGTGTACTACACGTCTCTGCTACCTCTTTGGGGATTACAGACGTGATTTTGCTTTTAAATAAATCAAAATGCTACACAGTGTTTTTAAAGCGAAATAAAACTTAGCAAAAACGTAATTCTTAGTATCCGTAAACATTACAAAACAAAAAGCATGGGTTCGATTGTATTTCGCAAAGCTCGACGGCTGCATTCCAGTTGTTTCGTAACGTAATACGTTGCATAGATAACAACGGCTGGGTTGTATGAAGCAATTTTCGGAATTTACTAGAACTTTTTTTTAATTATAATACAACTGTGATGCCTAATTGTTTGTAATTCGGATTTTTAAAAGTTATGTATCTATTTAATATTAAAATGTCTCGCCATAATAACGAATAAGAACATCGCGAGGGAGTTAGCACACCATAGAGTTCCC
>DWEJ01003653.1:0-10272 GCA_018245835.1 Mysoria sejanus stolli | reverse complement strand
GTTTAGTCGCTTTCCGCGATGGAGGCGAACTGCTTGTGTGACGCCCCGAGTCAGCGTTGTTATATTAATCGTTGGAAGTGTTGTTTATATTATTCTTTGAAACACGATACAGCGTTCGTTGTTTCTATACCACTTGCTCTTGCAACGCCCCGAGTCAGCGTTATTATATTATTCATTGAATGTGTCCTTTTTATTATTCCTTGAAATACGATGCAACACTTGCTCTTGCAACGCGCCGATTCAGCGTTGTTATATTATCAATTGAAAGTATCATTTATATTATTCCTTGAAACAAAGGGTTGTCAAAACCCAATATGCCTGTCAACACGTAACTAGATGTTAGATATGTAAAAAAAACTCAAAACAAGTTCCGACTGACTGGCAAACAAAGCACTTAGGTTTGTAGGTGGAAAGGGGATTCCCGGCCTGCGTTTTGTCTCACTCGCGCAACCATAGACTACAATAATAGGCTGCGTACAATTTTTGTTCCGAATCACTTTTTCTCTGATAGGCGCGAAATTTAAAATAGAACGAAGCATAGGAACTTCAAGTGGGCCAATCAAAAACGCCCTGCGGGCTGCAGGTTGAGTATGGCTGTGCTACCCGATACACGTTATTTATTTCGCCCTATTAAAGTCACCCCACAAATAAAAATTCATTTGTTTACATTACATTCCTGTCTGTGGATCACGGAAAAAATAGTACGAAATTTCAACTCATATGTATAGTCCAGTAGTTTTAGAGCAAATTGGCCGTTACAGATGGACGGATAGACGAACTATAGACTCTATATGGATTCTGTTTTTTGTTTTCTCGAACGGAACATTGAACATCATAAATTATTAAATATATATATGATTGCAGAATAATTTTACTCCAAAACAACCAATTCTTACGCTCAATTCACAAATAATTTATGTAAACGGCTGCGTTAACAGGCCAATATATCAAACATTTTCCAAAGCGGATAGACTTTAAAAAAAATATTTTTGAATAATGACAGAAACTTGTTAAACCAATAAGAATCTAATCAAGTTTATACATGTGTGTTAGTGTGGTTGTATTTTATTACATAACATACTAATCCAATACAGAAGTATATTATATGTACATCCATCTCGTCGTTGGAGCGCTTAATGCTATTTGATACGTTTGGATATATCAATATCACTTATTGGTCCTTGACCTTAAGTCCATCGTGATTAATGTGGTATGGAAGCCGGACCGGAACGCTACTATATCGGCCAGATTAGAAGCGGATTAATGTTTACATAGGTGCGGCCAAAGTCAGTGCCAAATACGGCATTCAACGTTAATCCGAAAATATTATATGTATTCGGAATCTCCCAGATTTTTTCATCAGCTAAAATAGTATCTTGAGAGCTCTCCATATATGGCTGTGTGATCCCAATCTAAGCAAAATCTGTGCACGTGCTATGGTAACCAGGCAAGTGATAATTTTGCAGTTATAATACAAATATATTTAGGTCAATCTTTTCACAGTGAGACGGAACAAACACCTGTGCTCATCACATATTTGTCCCGAGTGTAAATCGAACCCGTAACTGCCTACTTGATTGTAAAGATCACTAACCACTGGGTCAGTAGGCCATTGAAAGATACCATTTTTGACGTAAACCGGTAGAAAAGTTGAAATTATATCTTATAATGATATTATATACCAAGATGATAGACAAAAAAAATGGCTATGTATATTTGCAGAAGATATATTTTTTTTATCTATTCACCCTGGTCTTTGATTGTTCTCGCCAGACTCAGGACTTTCAGACTTTTCGCTTTTAAACGACATTCTCGATCTCTCATGTTTTCTAAACAAAGATTTACTAGTAACGTCCGGTATTTTCACACTTGCCTGCAGCAAGTGTGTATAAAATAAAAACAACCTATTTATAAACGTCATTAAATATCCACGATAGATAATAATAATATTTCCAAGCCTATATAATCCTAATTGGTCTACATCTACAAAGTGGCGAGACTGACGATGTTCGTACCCAGATTATACCATATAGAACGTCGGAGAGTACATCGCGGAATGCCACTAGTCAGCAAAGTTTTCAGTATATTATTTATGCAACTTTGTCCTTAACATGCTTATTTTCATGTCGTAATTGCCTTTCCGATCCTATATTTAAATAAATACCCAGTTATTTAAGCCAAAAGTAATCTTGATCGAAGAATGAAGACTCTCACATATGACTTTTCTTAGACCTAAGTTTAACTTGGAACATTTGGATTATTTATTGTCATCATCGTTAAACCTCCTGCTGTTATGCTTTTGTTAATCCGTTTCTCTCAGAAAGAGAATGAACAATACTACCATTCTGACTGATTGTTTTTTGGCATATCTTCTCTGTTTAAGAATTTTTTGAAGATCTCAAAACGTATAGGTATTGTAATGATATTTTTCTTCGCCTTTGTTGCGTGCCATATTCAATCTTTAATTGTACATCAGTTTGTAAAGCTGGAGGTTTATGACCGGGTTTCAATCTCGGAATGGGAGCTCAAATGAAAGCCAAAGCTATCACGAAATATGTATATAATATATAATATACTTAAGGTTAAATAATATTTTAACTTCTAGGTAGTTGGAACTGCGCACTGCATCAAATCGCTAATATCGCAGCCGGTCGCTATCACGCTGCAGAGCGGCAAGTTCATTATAAGGGAGTACGGGCGATATGTTCTGGTGAGGAGTATGCCAAAACTAACGTATTTTTTTTCTCGAACTTTCTTTTTATTATTTTATAATGGCCACCTTATTTTTTTTCATTACATAATGATAAAAACTTTTTGTTTTCAATACTGGTGATTGTCCTTACCGACCTAATCAAACTTAATCATCATGAATAGGCCATAGGCAGCGACAGGAATATTCCGGATTGGGTGTTGAAGAACCGCGCCAATCTCCTTACCTCTATGATCAGGGTATATCATGGAGATCTTCAGTCGCTATCGTCCAGTATGGAGGATCAGCGCCGGTTGGCCGAAAAACTGTACCAGATCTTCGAAACCTACCTCCCAGTGCTGCAGTATGGATGCCATATATTCCAAAGAGTGCCAATGTTGAGTCTTCCAAAGGTAAGTGTACAAGCGGTTGATAATTTATTATTGTTCTTTTGCCTCAAAGTTCAACAATGCTGATTTGCCACTGCTGTGACATAATTGGCCTATCAGCATAGATAATTTTTTGATTACCTAGGTCAGGATGTATCCTGACCTAGGTAATCAAAAAATTATCTAAAAAATTAGCTTGTAGTAAATACTTTTCTCAAATAGGTTTCTCTTTTTTACTGCCCAGTAAATGTACAACTCTATCTTAACTATAACTACATCAGCCTATGGAATTTTACCATAGAATAGGTTGAATAATTTCCAATTCTCCTTCACCCGCAGCAAGCTCTTGAAGAGAGTAGTATTTTATCTCTATTTTATAGCACTATACTAGGGAGGCTTATGCAAGTGCTATTTACTGTGGTATGGTATCCAGCGAAACTCTCTATGGAACTGTGGTATCCACTGTTAAATAGAGTCCTCGCATGCTACTCGAAAATAGAGTTAAAATTGTACTTTCGTTAAAAGATCAATGTATATGATATATCTGCCACGCTGCTGCTGCTAATGCTGTCCGTTGCTGTGCTAATATCCGTTTCTTCACTAACTTTCGAAGGTGAAATATTATTTTCAACCAAGTACCAAATAATTGTAATTCGTGGCGGCGCCAAGATATTAATAAAATCATATCGTTGACTTGCTACATCAAAGCTCATGTCCCAGATGTCTAATATTGATATTAATATTTTATTTATGTAGGTCTTATCTTATTAAATGTGGTAACGACCACAATCGTAATATACCTATTGAACTTGTCGGATTTACTTTGTTCGATAAAGAGTTGAAGTGTTTATTTATGTTGGGTGTCGCAATCTTGCCGACGATAGCAAATATCGGTGTTGTGTACTTTGAAAGTATATTCTCACATGGTATTTAATGTTTATTTTTTAAATAAATGAACCGATGCTCATTTAGGTAAAAAATAGACTTTAAAACGAAGATTTATGGCATCAACAAACCTTAAACGTAGTCAGAGCCTTTTACAATATCTTTGGACAACTTCTCAAGTTTTCAGACTTGGCCCGTTCCTGTTATAGTGACCGTAACATAATATAATTGTGCTTATCGTATAAAAAAATTGTCTTCGACGGGAATGGAACTTTGAATTCCCTGTTCAGCAGTTAACAAAGTTACCAGTTAGCAGTTGGGCAATTCAATTGGACTACTTACAGTGATTTATTGACCTAAATTTTGCTTTTAAAGTTTCCTCGTGGAATCTTTTTATAAATCAACAGTTAGGTTTAGGATTTGGTTAAAGAAGGGGAAGTGGGATATCATATCGCCTCGTTTTGCTTCATACGAGTCTTACTGTACTGTAATAACTGTAATAACTCCTGGACCAGCAGAGAGATCGATACAAATCTCTTGTTTCAATGGCATTATTCTTCACCATAGCTATAGTGCGCGACAGGTCGAGATGGCAATCGGGGTACGAGGTGAGGCGCGTGGAAAGGGACACCCCGCATACCGCACGTCACTCGCGCGCTCCTTAGCCTTAGTACTAATACTGCACGAGCCCATATCGACCGCGTGTATCGATTTTAAACTTATTTGACATTGATTATGATGAATAAAATGTTCTAAGAAAATAAAAAAAAAGATGGCCGAAAAAACTTTTGGCGCTCATTTCAATAAGATGTTTAATGTTATTGTAGGCAATTGTTCCACAGTGATACTTTGTCACAAGAATGAACAAACACGAGACAAGCGAGACGTAAGTCAATCAATATCAGGTCATTCGCACCTATTCTACTTTCTCAAGTCTTTTTTGTAAGTGCAACACATACCAGTTGGTAACCAGTTCGTACGATAAATCGTAATTTTGATAAAAATCTGAAGATGTACCCGAAACAGACACACTTGCCTTAATCAAAATATTTACTATTATGAAATAAGTGAGTTATAAATAAGTGTATATTATAATCCTTAGATAAATGCTGATAAAGAAAACGTTTGGACGTGAATGTACGTTTCGTTAATAAACTTTCCATGTTAACTAAGAGTACCTGACCATTGCCAATCTTCGACAGACTCGGCGAATTAGCTGATTGGACTAATTCCACTGCGGAAGTTCTCAATTCCTATTTGGAATGTTGCTCTACACGATATGGTACTTTATTACACCCATGAAACTAGCTAATGTATCGCTCGTGTTTATAATAAGTACCTACATGTTTGTTGACATAAATTGGGGTATTACTGCGCATTGAAACAATCTTGCATTATCATGATCACTTACGGCCCGTACAAGCAAATACAAATAAATACGTAAAAAGTTTACAAGTATGATACTTATTACTGAGTTTTGGATATCGATTGGTTCCGATAGACGATCGTAGGTGTTATTACAGGTGTAGGAATCATATGAGGCAATCTGTACAAGTTCGTTCTTAAATTATAGATACCGTTAAACACTGTTTCTCCGTTTCAAGTTGAACGTAGATGTATTAATTATTTCTTACTGCATTTTATACTTGCCCTGTCGTATTGCAGAGTGCCACATCGATATATATGGAGTCGATGCAGATTTTAGAGCATTGCCGTAAGAGCAAAGGCGTGTTAGGAGGCATCGTTCTGTACAATAATAAGTGAGTGTTAGAATATATAGTTGCGAATATTTCAATTGAATTTATTTGTTGGTTGACTTAACTGTTCTCGTCTTCTAGTTTTCTCATATACCAAAGGGTTATGGAGAAGACCAGTCTAATTTAAAGTTAAGCGCATTTACTTGTTACATATATTACATTAGTATAATAAAACTACGTTTTAAAAATACGTTAACATAACTTCACGCCTGTAATCCCTGAAGAGGTAGGCAGAGGAATGCAGAACATTCCCACATTTCACCGGTTATGTTAAGTCCCACTATCGAATAGGTGGTGAGCCTATTGTCATGCATCGGGCACATATCCAGACTCCGAGCCACTACTAGAATTTTAATTTAGATTTTCTAGAAAATTTCTAAATTAGAAAAACTCTTTTGTAGTGTTCGACTCGGGAATAGAACCTGGGACCTCCAGATCGACAGTCGCACTTGCAACCAACACGACCAACAAGGAAGTCAATATGGGTATATAAAATAATATTGATTTTAGTAAATAAGGCTCTCTCCTCCTTGATAGAGAATGAAAGAACTCCATTCCGAACCAAATATAAAAAACTATATGCACTATTTAAACAATGAAGCCATCCCATGCCTAAGCTGACTCCATGCGAAAGTTGAGTATGAACTGTGCATAACCCCTATAACCATTGTAGTTCTTACTAACATTGTAATTGTTCAGTATCCTGATTTGTTTATCCTGTTTGGTGTGTTAAACATCACTGAGTATCTAGTTACCTATTTCTTATTTATTACTAAAAGCAAAGTACATTTTGCTTAATTTCCAGCTAATAGTACCAATGGAGTTTGGATGTGCGTAATGTTGAGTAATTGTACTAACTCATGAATGTTGTCCACATTCATGTCTGCTCTAATGTTAGGGATAGATGAGAGTAACTGTAATAAAAAATGAATATTCATTTAATTAAAGTACAACAAATTGTACTGGATGCCTTCCGGCTAGCTGTAGTGACAATCTACAACCGAATGTCACAAATAGAGAACAAGGTGGAATAATGGTGCCACCTGGAACTAAGCCATTAACTTGAAGAAGGCCCAGGACCGAATGGAGTGGCGCCGATTAGGGGAGACCTCTGTCCAGCAATGGACATTAAGGGTCGGGCCATATAGATCGTCGGCGTCCGACGGTTTGTCCATACAAAAAGAGCGCAAAGTATGAAACGACGTACGCATAGTATTGCATCGACGCGACGAACGCGCTCCGGCGGCAGACAGACACGAAACGCGATCGTTCGGAGGCGCCCGCGCCTATTTACGGGCGACGGATCCAATATCTTTCGTAAATCTTTGCGCTGGTTCTTTCGTTTTTCTTCAATTTCTTGCGAAACGCCAGTAAAAATGACGACTTTAACAATTGAAATGTCCATCGTGGTCATGAGGCAACAACAGTGTGAGACGTGCCCATGCTATTTGTTACGATTCGCTTGCATAAGGAGCTGCACGGCACCCTACGGCTGCGTACGAAAGCGAATGCCTCCGTACAACTGCGTGCGGATGCGAACTGCTCCGTAAGCGGGCAATCGACATAATGCGTAATAGTGTGTTCCGTTGCAATCGGCAAAATGCGAAAGGCCGTCGATCAACGTGGCCCGACCCTAAGAGGCTGACGATGATGATGATGATGATAGTTCGAGGTATGAACTGATATGGGCAGATAATAATGATACATAGATAAACACAAAACATACTTTTGGATGCTAGCCAAACTCATACTCACATCATCTTGTATGTCAGCATCAGCACCTTCGTTCAGTAGAAATTTCACAACCTCATGGTGCCCGCCTGCTGCAGCCAAGTGCAGAGCAGTCTCGCCTTCAGGCCCCCGTGTGTTAACATTGGCACCACTCCTGCACAAATTATCATAATAGTAAGGTGGTAGAACCCTCTGTGGTTCGACTCCTGCGGCACTCCTGCCACAACTATTTCTGCCTTATAATAGCAGTGTTAAGCGCTGCTGTGTTCTGGTTTGAAGGGTGTGGTAAGGGAGACATACTCTTTCCAGGCATTCTACCTTAGTCTTCAGGGCTAGAGCACATCTGTGGTCGCCCTGAGATAGGAATCTTATCTTATCTGGGGTTGATTACAAATGTCCATGGGTGGCAGTAGCCACTTACCATCAAGTGGACTGTATGCTCGTCTGCTACTTCTATATTATACCAAAAAAAATGTGCTATTTTAAGCAAAATTATGAAAATGCGCGATTATCGTAATAATTATAAAAATGTAATAATCAAATCAAATTTTAATATCTATTATATAATGTGTAAAATTGTTTTTATATCCATTGTTTCAGATAAAATAATGATTAGGCGACCTTTAACTGAGATAGTATTAAAACTTGATGATTTACAAGAATACGAAGCGTACCGTCGTGAGCTCGCAAGTAACTCGGCAGTGAATGAGATGCAAGAAGACACGCCGAAGTCCTTGGCTCCAGTCACTAAGACAGTGGACGAAATTCAAAATAGGATCGGCTACGTTCCTAAGAAAAAACCTAGCGGCCCAAACACAGTTTGAGCGACATAAATGTTGAATGTAATTAAAATAATGTCTTCGGTCATGTTCCCAGAACGAATATCATTTTTATTGGGCATGAAATAAAAGATTTTTTTTTCGTGCATTTAATATTTTCGTCTCCTTTATTCAAACACGGTGCGCGAGTGACGGAGCAGACGAAATGAACAACACAACGAAGCGATCACCTTACACAAGCGTTTCCATAACATTTAAAATATTACGAATGATTTGTATTTTAATACGTAGGCTTAGTCTACAGAATGTTTAGCTGCTACGTTTATAATTGCGGTGTTCATCGAGCTTGCCCTACGCCGTTGTCGCCTGACTGAGCAGCATAATCTGTAAAGTAATAATTGTAATCGTTAGGTTATTTTATTTAAATAATCTGTTATAGACCAACCACCTACCCATCTACCACACTTGGTGCTATGTTCCGGTGTCTGCGGCCAGCTGTTACAACCGCACTGCGAAAGCGTAAGCAAAGAGTGCTCATATTTAAATACTCTAGATTTCAGGTACCCGGTCCTCACCCGTATGACCGTATGTAAGGGGCTGGTTTTGTAAGGTTTGTTAAAATAGTTTGACTTTCCCGTTTCCTGCTATGAAGTGATTTTGTAGCGAATAACTCAGTAATGTTTATATGGAGTGTACGTTGATTTACCTGAGTACAGGTACTACAGATTACACGACGACAATATTAGTACTTGCCTCAAGGTAAGAAAATAGATAATTTCGGCCACACTTAGTATGGAAAAGCCCAGGAAGAGACCGAGCAGACCGCCGCAGTTCGCGAGGAAGTCTGTTTGTCCATAGAGTTCAGATCGGCGCGACGTGATGAACTGGGCTTCTTTGAAATAGATCATCAGTCTGGAAGTCTCGATGCTGAGAAAATAATAAAATTGGTTTTAACGGCTTAAACTAGTTTATAATTATGATTACGGTTACGTTTACGTCCCACTATGGAATAGGTGGTGAGCTTATTGTCATGCATCGGGCACATATCCAGACTCTGAACCACTACTACAATTCTAATTTAGATTTTCTAGAAAATTTTCTAGAAAATTTCTAAATTAAAAAAAATATTTTGTAGTGTTCGACCCGGGTATCAGACCCGGGACCTCCCGATCGGCAGTCGCACTTGCAACCAACACGACCAACGAGGCAGTCAAATATAATTAATCAAATTATCAATAATATAACACCAGTTTGGATTATGAGGCCTCATCGAAGAAAAAAGAGTAATGAAATGTTTGAAGAATTAGTCTTTTACTTAAAATTATAAAACTTTGTCTCAAAATCAACACGATCTATATAATAAAGAAAATTAAATTAATTCATACTTCTCAGTCTTTTTACGTAAGTATTTAAAAGATACCTATTTTGTATCTAGTATTTCAGATATCATTCTAGAAAGTATTTTGTATCTGTTTTCTGCAATACTTAATTTAAAAGTATCATGCATTTTGTATTTCAAATACTTTGTACGTTTTTTTACGTTGTGCAGGGTATTTTGTACATCACTGTATACTAGTCGAATCGAGAACTTCTGCAAGGAAATTGGTTGATAATGTAGCGTTAGAACAAGTGGACCAAATTGTATATGTTGGATGCGCTTTCAGCAGAGATGGCAGTACGCCGCCGACATAGAGAGAAGAGTGAGTGCAGGGTATAGTGTGAATGGAGCGTTGGGTAAGTTACTTAGTTGAGTTAGTTGCCGAGCCCTAACGGAGTGCTTACTCCAACTCTACTTTATGGTAACGAGAGTTGGGTACGTTCGTAATTCTGACGTAAGGAAGATGCTTAGTATGAAAGTGAGTATTGGTGTAAAAATAAGAAAGGGCATGCTCTGTTGGTTCGGACATGTTGAGAGAATGGCTGATGAAAGAATGACGAAGAAGATATACAATGCGAATGTTGAGAGACGCAGGTGCCGAGGGAGGCCAAGACTCACCTATCTAGATGGAATAGGCCAAATACTGGCTGATGGGGGAGTCAGA
>DWEJ01003652.1:0-10273 GCA_018245835.1 Mysoria sejanus stolli | reverse complement strand
TGACACCTCACAAAACAATGACTTTAGAAGATAGATGATATGAATAGCTTATACTACAACGTCAACTTTTCGTACTATAAAAGTAACTTTATCGCATCAAGTAAAGGAGTGCTTTAGGACAATTATTACATATTTAACTCATTTTTGTAATTTTGTGCAAAAGTGACAGTGTCGCACCGGGGTGACAGTGCCTTGATATAGACGCAACTAACCCAACTTACAACGGACATAAATTACTCAAAACGGTCAATCGACATAAAACATACCTGGAATGAATGTATTTCTATTCAACAAACGTTTAACGGCTTATCTGCTATCGAACGGCCTCAACTGAGCCTTGAGTGTACCGACAAGGAACGTAATACATCACGTAAAATAACCCCGCATTAGCACGTCGCTTTGATGTTGCCAGATCAACACCTCAGTTACAATAATAGGGTCATTTTCACCCGATATTTATTTAAACTGGTTGACCGCGGTCGCGCGACCACGCCCAATGTCATTTGATGTGGTAAATGTTACCAATGTTACTGTTTATTGTAAATGTCCGGAAGACTTAATTTTACAGGTAGAAATACGAAAACACACTGGATACGTAAAATCTGCCCTGGAATAGATATATACTTAAATACTGTAGTTAGGTATATATTACATATGTTGTAACGGAACAACAAACGCTGCAGCTTAAAGGCAATGTAGAGCCGCAACGTAGTCTATCAATTCAAGATGCACAGTGAGCCGCCGTTTTTAAAACTCAGTTCAGCCTTATTCTTAAGCATTTTTGGACGATATACTCTGTGTTTTTAACGTTTTTATTCTATCTGTATTTCATACTACCTGAAGCGCCTCGTACAGGTCAGATATTAACAGAAGGAACAAACGTGAGTCAAGACGGTTCATACTTCATATTAATATTTATCATTTGAAATTTTATTTCTGTTACGGCATACGATTTAATAGGCCTAGGCTGTGATAGCACAGTGGTGTGAATTTAGCTGCCAGGGGTCCTGGGTACAAAGCCTGCCTCACACTTCTTACAAAAATGTGCATTTTAAAATTATATACTTCTTGCTATAACGGTGAAGGGATACATCGCAAGGAAATCTGAAGGCGTGAGGCGTGTCTAGTCTGCCAATAGACCTCCTTGATATAATCAAAACGTAAGGTATATACTGATTAAGAAAGGCATAATAGAGAATAAATTTGTCGAAATGACCATACAATACGTTGTCTGTCCAACAGGTAATCCATTCATAATCCAGTTCCCATACAACATATACCGCCGTACTGTTTCAGGGTTGTTAGTATAACAACTAACACCTACAAATATGTATATATAGAAAATATACTAGCGCAGTCCGCGAGAGATCTATTATTACATCTAACAACTCATTCGCTGAATAGCTCGTGTGTGTACCCGATCGTGAGTAATACGGCTATTGTTAACTTTCTGTCAAAGTGCACTCAGCGGCTGGTCAGATGTTCCTGTGCTTGTATCGGTGCTAGAGGTAAAACTGCTTATTGAGTTCCGTTTAGAACATCTGGTTTTATATCGAAATTATTATTATTACAACGCCAGGTCTCTTACGGGGTAGGCAGAGATCACCGAGTGTCAATTATCGCTATACTTTTATACCTGACGGGATTCTCTTGGATTAATCACTGTCTTAATACTTGTACGGGACGAATTTGTAATTTATTATATCGTACTTTTTAATCTTTGCTATTAATAACATGTAGTTAGTTTTTCTAAAAGTATACATACTTATAATGATATTAGCTGCAATACTAGTTTTGGTAATAACTTAAAACTAGGCGAAGTCGGTGCTATCGGAAGCACCTAGCTGATAAATATACAAGTAAATGTATATTTTTAAATAAACGCTCAGATTAGTTTGCATCCAAATATGTAACAAATAGTAATGTTCATCTCATATAAATTCATACACGTGGGAATTAAACCCACAATCTCTGGCTCACCAGCCCGGGTCACTAACCACTAAACCAGCAGACCGGTAGTGAATGAAATGTAAAATTCGAATCAAATCTAATCTTTCAATTTGTACACACCTGCGGAGGCTTAGAAACAGATTTTTTCAACTAATCTACTTGTTAATTAGTTCCACTTGAAAACCTTTATAAATTGTAAATTTTATTAGCATTCACAAACAATCGCTAAGCAATCGCTAAGTCAGCCCACCAGTTAGTTCCACTTTAAAATACAAACATAATAATTCGCACAGATCTTCGCAACGTCGATAAACGCCCGCAAAAAGCGTCGCGCTACGCTCCGCCGAATTCACTATCGTTTTCGTTCCCATGCTTGTGGCCAGTTGAAAAAGCACGCAGAGAAAAATATCGTCTGACCTGGGTCTGTGAACCTTTGAAAAATATCTCGTCTACAATCAACGATATACCAAGAAATATAGTTACTATAAATTAAACTAGTATTCCTTGTAGTTAAAATTCGACCAATTGTGTCCATAACCAGTTTTGACTAGTTTTTCTTATAATTAAATGCATATTATGGCACAAGACAATAAGCTCACCATCTATTCCATAGTGGGACGTAAACGTAACCGGTGAAACTTGGGAAAGTTCTGCATTCCTCTGCCTACCTCTCCGGGGATTACAAGCGTGATGTTACGCTTAAATGCATATTATATATGTATATGTAATTTCTTAATTCTTGCTTTGTGTCTGTGAGAAAAAAGTCTGGATGAAATATTGGGAAGCCTGAGAGTATTGAAATAAAAAATTTGGTAAATATATACAGTTAAAAAAATGGTATACAGGTGGAACATTGGACGAATGTATAGACGAAATAACAAATTATTACATTAAGAGCTCTTAATATAATAAACTAATGCATCTTTCAGGCATTATGTATGGCTGTAATTGTTGAAAAATCAATGACATTTAATTTTGAATTTAGTTACAAAAAATATAATTGAAAACCTACTAAGGTCTCTCGAATTTCTTTAATTTACACTTACTGTCATACGTAATGTTCTTCAATTGCCTTTAAATAAAATTAATTAAGTACTTATTATTATTACTGTGTATTTCTGACGGGGCTTAGAATTGTACCAGGTGCTAGCTCACACCCTCCTTCATAGGACGTATAACACAATGTGAACCGCAGGAGTATACTACACCACATTCCATACTTCTTCGACGTAATACGGGCGTGATTTCATCTTATATCACAATATTAGAACACAATCTCTGCTACTCAGCGGTGCAACTTCACAGTTTGTACCATTACCATAAGTAACAGTTATTTCGTAAACCTATTTCTAGCCAGGAGACGCTACAATAGCATCTTTGTGTGAACCAACTATTAAACGAAAGTACAATCACGCGTGGTTTACATGTCGCTCGTGAGTCTCGTTCCTCTAGTTGGCTGGCTTCGTGATCTGACTCCAACGATTCAGCTAAGAAGCGGATAATGGCGCCTTGACCTTCTGATGCTGTTACTGCTGGAGTACGTACAATTACAGCGCTGATTGTAAATTCTCAATTGTTAATGCGTGGAACTCGTGTTTGCGGAATATGTTATGCATTAGATAACACGCAGAAATAAACCAGATACCTCGATATCATGCACAATACCGAGGCACTAATTAACTAAGGCACGAAAAGCACCTGTTTAATGGTAGAATATTTTAGCCTTTAATTCACCATGCAAATGTTTATTCGCGCATATAATAATAGCTAATTACCTGTGCGCGTTGACGCGATGAAGGAGAGGGCTGTGGGCATTGGTAGGCGGAGTAATATGGCGTGAGGCGAAGCGCATTCCTCGCAAGTGTCGAGTTGATTTCTGCGTCTTGTTGCGTTGTCATTAAAAATTTTCTATACGGACGTAAGTACGTCCGTATAGAAAATCTTTAATGCATCCTGTATTCAAATTCGAATTGTTTTATTCATCATACATAAAATGAAAGTTATACATTGTCATAGTCCTTGTTTATTACCTTAACTGGGAAACAATAATAATTATTATTATAGCATCAGGCCAGGTCTCTGAAGAGGTACGAGTACACATAGAGTACCGAGCGCCAATGATCTCTGTTCCTGTATGCTCCTTTGATATTCAACTCCGTTTCACACACACGCCTCAACACACCTCAACCGTAATGTTGACGTGAGTTCTGGCACTCATATGGCAGTATCTAATGGGTCAAAATAGTAGACTCTTCTCTACATTCTCGGCAACTACACCCGTGGAGATACTCATTGTGACCACTTTCTGTTTGTATTTTTCGTATATAATAGAAAAATAACAATTAGATTTAAAAAACAGTGACATACAAACGCGAGGCAAGAATATTAATAAGCAACTAGCGCCACTCATTAGTTTAAACGTTGTGAGCGCTTCCGGTAAAAATATAGTTCTATTTTTAAAAATCACATTTGCTTCGTGGCTTAACCCTCCAATCTGTTCGGGCTTAACTTGGATGAACTAGCTGACAGTTTTATTTTCAAGGAATTATTGTGAAAGAACGTCAACAGCAGTTTCCCAAACCGGCGGGCACGTATGAAGAGAATGAGTAAATGATAATGAATGAATGTATATATGACAATGAATAAAAATATAAATGAAGAACGTCAGGTCGGTGAAAATAAAAATAATTGTCTATAGACGCTCTAGACCATTTCAATAGGGTACTTATAGAGTAATACAGAGTAATATTGTTGCAAAAGTTTCACTAACCGATTGCCCTACAATATTGTCCCAGCGTATTTTTTGTAATGATCATTAAATTCTTTCCGTCTTAAAAACTTATAACTATTTACTAATTATTGTCGCGAGGTTTTCATGCTTATTTGAGATTAAGAACGTAACTTCACGCCTGCAATCCCCGAAGAGGTAGGCAGAGGAATGCACACCATTCCCACGTTTCACCGGTTACGTTTAAGTCCCACTATGGAATAGGTGGTGAGCCTATTGCCATGAGATTAAGAATAATTTATATTTGACTTGATACGAGTAGCTATCTTCTCAGCCGAACAAGACGACGTAAATTAGGTACTTGCGCTGGGTTTGCATGGAAATGACAACAAGAGAGATAAATATGTATTGCCGAAACTAATGCCAATCAAAAGTTTATTATTCTCGAAGCTGAATTTGCTCTCAATAAAAGTGCACATAATAACAAGTAAATACAAATAATCAAAAGTAGTCAAGACTAATAAATATAAAAAGATTCTGTACTTTTTATATAATAACAACATATGGGTATTTATATATGTATTATGAATGACAAATCGTTAAGAGAAGAGACGAAATATTTTAACAGAAATAATTATGTAGATTGTTCATAAATTTATTCTATGCTATATACATGCTAAATATATTAAATTAATTAATTAATTAACATTAGATAATAATAACATATGTGTACTTGTTTACAGTTACATCATTTACACGAGTATGCAATAATCATGTGCTGTCAATTAAACGAATATAAATGATTATCGCCGTACATCATACATACGGCGTAACATTCGCTTTATTAAGCGAGTCGTCTGCCCTCGCGCAGCGTCACCTGCCTCGCCTGTCAAGTTTTTCAATCTAACGACAATTTGAAGTACCTACCATACATTTTAATAATTAAACCACTTAGAAATTATCGATATTTATTATTAGAACTTTTATCGAAATGTCACACAGCGAGCGAAGGAACAAGGGATGTAAAATTATAATTATATTATATTAATAATCTCTTACAGTATAAGTTAATTATTCAAAGCTGTCACGTAAAATGGATAAATAAAATTGATGATACAGAAGCATAACCCATTAAATATCTATTTGTTTGTCCCTACAAATAGGACAAGAGGGAAATTTCTGTCTGCTTCTTCTTACCTTGATACAGGAAATGATCCTTGGCTATTTGGTATGTGAATTAATGTATTTTTATATAAGTACTCGAAGCGTTGTTCATGTTATCATAATGTTTTTTAACTGGGCCAGCGTGGCTCGTGCTTTATTTGCGTAGCTTGTTACCTCAGCTCTTCTCATTCTGATAGAAAGGAATGGATTCTGAAGATGTCACAATGTATTCCATCATATACTTATTTATTGAGACATTTAGCACATTCTCATTTAAGTCATGTCAGTTGTTACCACGATGATGTTTACATTGAGACTATAGTTTTGCCAGCGAGCGGCCGAGCTTTCATTCATTGACTAAGAATGTTTGACACATTGTCATACATATATTGACTGCCTCGTAAGCCGTGTCGGTTCTAAATGCAACTGCCGACTGGACCGATCCTGGGTTGAAATCCCGGGGCGGGAAATACTGGATTTTCATAATTTAATTTTCTTAATAGTAACTAGAATCTTAATTATGTGCTCGATGCATAGCAAAAGGCTCACCACATATTCCATAGTGGAACGTAAACGTGCTTACCTCTTCGGTGATTACAAGCGTGGTATTACATTATCATATAGTTAATACTAGCCACTCGCTCGCTATCTAACAAACACCGTTACGTACTAACGTCCCGATCAGATGTTCCGTATGGTAATGAGTGCGCGAGGCTAATATCCAACAAGTGGGTTAGTGAAGGCTGCGGCAAAGGTGTTGCCACTCTAATTTATATGGATTTGTTTATAATTGCGACTGGCTCTCCGAGTGCCATTAAACATGACACTTCCAATTTATCATCACAAAACTTACTTGTAGTGTAGTAAAGAGAAGAACTAGTTAGAAAACAACTATAGATACATGTCAGTAGTAACGATATTGTTTTTTGTTAAATAATAATAAAATTTGGGTGAGTACTACTCTTGTCTGTTTAGCTGTTCGGGGAGTACAAATGTGATGTTAAGTATTGTTTTTTAAATAATAAAATTTTAACCGAGTTCGACCACCTTTGACCAGCTGCTCTAAGCTGATCCATAACAACAAAACTTTCAGTGTCAATTACTTCGGTTAGTATTATATTATTTGGTTATAAGCTAAATAACTATGTAATTAGTATCAAGTAAAAAAAGAGCAGTGTAAGAATGAAATTTGTCCAGACCGTGTATATAGTTAATACCTTCGAGACCTCTTGCAGATTAGTCAGTTTAGGTTACACGTGCTTTAGAACTCCACAAGCATGAGGGTTACACGTTTGGGTTACACGTACTTTAGAACCACACAATATGAGGACGAGGATGGAAATTACCACAGGGCTGACCCCGGTTCAACCGCGGTGTAAGTTTAGTTAGCAGTATCTCTAAAGGCTGTAGTTTATAACGTATACTTAAATCGTTGCATGCATACCATACCGCTGTGAGCGCATCAGTACTACTATTTATTAACTGAGAACACAAAGATATTTGGCATTGGAAAACTATGACAAATACGCTACATCATAGCAGCTTTTAAACATCTATAATATTAAGAAAATTGTCTAACTCGACAATAACTCACAAATACAACTTTTTTCGGCGACTTTATGCTTTAACCTTCAATCTAATCTTGACGTCCCTTACTAGGTCTAAGGCCAGCAGTATGTTAAGATAGATTGATGATGCCATTAGCTATCGGATACAGCTCTACCTTAATAGGCGCCACTATGCCCAATGTTGGGCTCTTCCGCCTTTTTCTCACGTCTCAAACTGACAGAATATTTTTGTTCTGAGGTATAGCTTCCAGTAGATAGACCTTCCTACCCGATACCTCATTGCTCGACGATAGCTCTACATAATATGTACAGTTACGTCAGAAACACGTTAAAAGTGAAAACGCAAACGTAAACGAACAACGCAACAATTTGTAACCAAGTGATATTGGATGATTTCCAAGTGAATTTTGCAGTTGCATTATTCAATGTTATGAAATTAGATGGGCTCATATGACTCACGGGCGAGGGACAACGCATTACCGATACAGCGTAATGGATTACGACATTGGAACAGTTCATACACCTTTATAATATTTGACCGAAAGACAAAAGCAATCTACATAGGGTAACTCTTTTAATGTTGCTTCTGATATTCTGAGGTTTTTTTATACTGTATAGGCTAATTTTAGTGGGAAGTAAACGTAACTGGTGAAACGTGGGAGTGTTCTGCATTCCTCTGCTTACCTCATCGGGGATTACAGGCGTGAAGTTACATTATAGGATAACTTTCGGCTACGGTCTCGCCTGATGGAGAGCAACGATGTGGCCTATGATGAAACATGATTACCTAGTAAATGCCTATTCACATTAACCACTTTCCATCAGATGGTACACCTGCCTATTTGGGATTGTACCACGGTGCCATCTCTATGGATGAGAGGAAGATTTACTTGGTTTATGTTCAATTCTGCTGGTTTCACATACGATTTCTAGTTCGGTTGATGTGAATGATAACCTAAGACATACTCGTATAACCTGGTCGTCTTATCAGATATACAATGCGAATGTTTATGGATGCAAGCGCCGTGGGAAACCAAGGCTCGTCCATACTCGTTGATGTAGTCAATATTAATTGAATAGATCAGATACGGGCTTTTTGAGGAGTCAGAAGTCTTCTTGCGTGTATAGTCATTTCAGGTCTATAAGTATGGAGATACTTGGCGTGTGGTACTCGCTGCCTATATATACCATTAGGATCATGATTAGATTTTCCTTTGACTCGAGACCAGAAAGCGAGCTACGCTATCTCCTGCCTGTCGTAAGAGGCGACAAAAGAAGGCTTCCGATTTCATGAGCGGCTAGAGTGGGAGCTCGAACCGTTCAGCGAGCGATCCGAGGAACGATGACGGTATGTGTGGATGAGCATCGTAGTACGAACTGGCAGCACAGAAGGAATCAAGTCTCCCTAAGTAAGTCTCTCCCTGATGCAGGGTCCGGAAGGGCGCTGGGCTAGAAGGGCATCGATGCGTTCCGTTAGAAATCCCAGAGTCCTATTAGCACAGAAGAAGGCCACCGAAGTGGTTTTAGTAAAATCCCACAAATCCCACAAAACCTGGTAATTCTCCCTGGATATTGTACACCTATTGAAGGTTTCCCCTTGAAAACAAAAAGAGGGCTTCATTACATTACATTCATTCATATTTAATGAAATCATAAGCTCACTCCAAGCTATCATAACACCCTGTCAGTGCACTAAACACTTGAGTATAGTGTACGTGCGCGTATCGCCACCCACTTAGGAAGAGCCGTTTCATAAGTGTGTCGCAGAGTTTAGTCAGTCAATAATAAATAAATAATAATAAACGCTATTGGCTTAATGGTGCAGATTATGGTGAGGCCAGCGTCGCAGATCACGCCTTCTGCTAATATTATCATTATAAGAATAGACCATACATTCTGTGTCATACTGGTTCAGTATATATTCATCAAATAGCTCTACGCAGTTCTATTTATAAAGTGAAGATTATAAACTTAATATATGGTACTTAACTGCAGCGCACAGGACGATCCTTTATATGTCAGCGAAATCGTGAAAACGTCTTTGAAAATTTCTTCGAATTGTAGAATTACAAGGGACCGCACCGAGTGTTAATAGGCAGTTCCATTTCAAATCAATGATAAATAGACGCAAGTAAATAAACTCTATGTGATTTAACGACACAATAAAGACATCAAATTATCTAAGATGTAATAGAGTTATAAATGACGAACCAGCTTAGATCGACTATAAATCAAGTTCATCTTTGATGCCTATGCGCACTTATAAAAAACGTTATTTGAAATGATTGATCGCGAATAAAATCGTAATGATCTCATTCGATTTTTAAATACGTCGTTTAAATCAGAGCTCGATATCGGCAGGAAACGATTGAAGAGAACTGGCTTGGCGGTATTACATAATTTATACATTATCGTACCAATATCACATTGTACAGACATTGAGAAGTTTTAAATGAAATAGATCGATTTAATTTAAACAGGGAATTAGTTACATGTAAATACTACGTTAGGTACATGTACAACGTTATATGTAAAAATAAGGTTGTATTAACAATGCTACTATTGTTCCGATTCAAATATAATTTAAAAGTTTTCGCTCATAATTATGAGGTGAACTACGTATTAACTACTATTTATTTACAGAAATTGTTTACCCATAACAAGAATAGCATTGCAACAACAAAAAAATATATGCAAATAAATCATCGATTCTTTTTAATATATGAGTAATCTTGCTTGAACATTCCCACATTTCACCGGTTACGTTTACGTCCCACTATGAAATATATGGTGAGCCTATTGCCATGCATCGGGCACATATCCAGACTCCGAACCACTACTAGAATTTTAATTTAGATTTTCT
>DWEJ01003651.1:0-10274 GCA_018245835.1 Mysoria sejanus stolli | reverse complement strand
CTCCGAACCACTACTAGAATTTTAATTTAGATTTTCTAGAAAATTTCTAAATTAGAAAAATTCTTTTGTAGTGTTCGCCCCGGGAAACGAACCCGGGCCTCCCGATCGGCAGTCGCACTTGCAACCAACACGACCAACGAGGCAGTCAATTCCTACAGATACCTTCATGTAAATGTTGATAACACCCTAAATAATATTAACCCCTTCCAATTTTAAATTATTGACAGGGCAACAGACGTATACCCTTTAATTTATTCATAGATTTATTTTCGTAATACCCGACATTTTTCACTTTTTTTTATCACCTACCAGAGCGCGATTAGCTTTGATTTATCCTTGACGTTCCAATATTTTTAAATTTTGACCCGTTAATTTGAAATTGGATTCGATTCGGAACCGTGTATTCTATTTTTGTAAATTCCAAATGTGCGGTTTTATTCATGGCTTTTGTGTGATTCATACGATGGGGTTATTTTTATCTGAAATAACACAATACATAGTCGTTGTTAACGGGTTTTGATGTGAAGCGAGCAGGGATAGCAATGTACGATTTTGTTACAATCTCCGATACTGTTGTTGTAGGCTCATCAACTATTCTATAATTCAACATAAACGTAAATGGTGAAACGTAGCAATGTAGTACACTGGTCTGCTTATCTCATCAGGGTTGATATATGACGTTGAGAGAAGCAAGATGCGGTAGCCAAGGACGGGGCAATGGATGAAATGTATGTATGGAGATGGGGTGTCTGTAGGTATGTGATGTACGTATGGTGAAAAAGTTAAAATTATATTTAACATAGGACTAACATTTTATATCACATCTGACATCGTCAAAGATGAAAAATCAGTACTAATTTATAAATTTAAAACGTAAGTACGGATAGAAATTGAGTAATTAATCTCACCTCATAGCTTGAAAGCATTTGAAGATGCCGCCGTCAGCGCTGCCGCCGTACTTGAGAGCCTTCCAGTTCTTTTGCACGCAAAAAGCCTCCAGATATCTGTTACCTGAAACTGTTAATCTATTAAAACCACACTACTTGGGAGACGGAGCATGGCTTGTTTGAATTGTTCCAGATAGTAATTTTACTATAGTATGTAACTAATAATAATGTCAGTTTGTACTAGGTATAATATATATAATGAAACACGTATATTTCGTATTATATAAAAGCTTGTCAACAGATAGTCGAAACTGGAAAAATAATGGGTGTAATGTACATTTTCCCTAAAAGAAACCATACTAAATCGGTTCCTCGAACCCAAAACACCCTCTAATCTACGAATTGTATCGAAATATTATATAAATAGCCGTTTTCCATAAACCCGTTTCATATGTGTATTAGTCATGAATTGCTCGATTAAGATTTATAGAACATCAAAAAATTCCAAAGAGAATTTCATTAAGTAGAACGCACATTAGTAAATATCGCAAGAGCATCCGTCAATAAAGTTTTACTGGCAATACACGTACATACATCATTACGATGATCGGTGTTCAGTTAAATGGGGTTTCATCACGTAAAGAATTATGCTTGTAATGTGCGTGAGCCTTAATTACACATTGTCTTCATGTTAACTAATAAATATTGAACTCTCAGGTAGTGAATTACAGAATTTGACTATAGTGGAGGAAAGTTACATAATTTTTAATTTTTTATTATTTTTTTATTCTATTTGGCTTTTATTCTATTTTGGCTTTTAATTCTTTATTATTGAAATGATCTTCTCATTACGAAGTCACTAGTTATACAAATACGGACATTAATGTAACCTGGAATACATACATACATTATATTTTCACGTCAGGTCCCTCACGGGGTAGGCAGTGAGCACCGAGTGTTAAATTTCTCGATCGAAATATTTTTTATTGCTGTTTTATAATTTTTCACTATAACGATTGTGGCGCTAACGGAAGATTGTGTAAACTACCACGACATAAAATGGGGGTAAGATATCTATATTTTTGTATTACAGAGAATAATTGTGCTATAACAACCAACCCTCGATGGAATGTGTTTAAAATTCGCGGGAACCTTTAAAAAGAACATACTTATACACACATTTCCAATTCATTATGAATTTTATAATGTTTCAAATAACTATTAGTGTAATTCGTTTTGGTCTTATTTTTTTTATTTTTTATGTAAAACTAAATCATTTTTCACGCTGTTGGATTACCAAATAAATAAATAAATAATGTATCATAATATTATCACATATCACATAATTATACTGCCTGGTTTGTCGTGTTTTTTATGACTATGAGTACGACTTTCGATCGGGAGTTCTGGAACTGCCGGGTTCGAATACCGACTCGGAAATTAGTAAGTTGTTCTAATTTAGATTTTCTAATAGTGGTTCGGAGTTTGGATATGTGTCAATAGCCTATGGCAATAGGCTCACATATGTACATACTTCATAGTGTGACGTATACTTAAGTGGTAATACGTGGGAGTGTTTGCGTTCCTCTACCTACCTCTTCGGGGATTGCAAGCGTGTCGTTACGTTTTATAAGCCTTACGGTATAGCTGAAGAGCATGGGATATTAAAATTCTTTATTTTCAAAATCCTACCGCTATTTTTTACAATGCAATTTTAAATTTTTAAATGTGAGTAACACCAAGTAGTAGATAAGTATTAAATGAATTTAAAACCGTTTAACTTTAAAAAAAAATAAATCAAAATGCACTGGTTACAGCAAGCACTGGAACAATGCCAAGGATAATCCACTTTCGCGTTGCGTTCAAAACGCCTCAACAGTTTTTAGACAGTGGCTTACGAAACTTTATTTTTTACCAGTGGCGAGTGTTAGGCGATTATTTACGTTTTTTCTATTACATCAAATGGGAAATAAGGTTGAAATTCCCTTAACGGTAATGCGAATGCGAAATGCGAAGTTCTTATCTTAACGTGCATTACACATGTAGTTTTTTTCATTGATTTTTGGTTATTTCAACTGGTTCGTTAGTTCAGTGCATTGTGGAACTATTTACTGAGCCGGTAGTTTCGAATCGCACCCAGGGCAAAAATACTTGTGTAATGAGTACAAATATTTGTTCTGTTTAATGTAAAATATATGTATATCTATGTAAGTATATGTTATATGTAATTGTAACACACAGTTACAATTAATCAATGGACACAGACATACCGTCATCTTCATCTGGCGGCCAGAAGAAATGATACCCTGAACATCCCAAATTAACAAGTAACAGTAGAAGTAAAAGTGCTCCAATGATGTAATCCAAGGTGTCTGGTGGTATATAGTCGTTCTGAGTCTTGCAGTAGCGGACTGATAGCGTATCCACCTGCAGACAACGAACAAGCCATTAGAGATTTATGAGCTTGGAAGAGTTTAGTTAGCTGATTCATCCAAATTCTGATTCCAAGTCAAATTTTAATTTTGCTACCAAAACTTTGCTTATATTTTTCATGGAATTCACCTGCAGTCCATATCGTTGGTGAATGGTGGCGTTGAAGCACTCCCTCAATTTCCTTGCAGTCGAGTCTGTGGCGTTAGCGTCAGTCACGTTGATGCCACAATGTTGGGAACCGCAAACCCCTCGATGCAACTTGGAGTGCTTGTAATTCTTGTAGGAGAGGGACGAAAAGTTCTGTTGAAAGATAAGAAATCTATATATATGTATGTGGTATTTTATTTATATTAAAAATCACGGAACAGTCATTACTAAGCGTTATAAATATTTTATGTGGTGTACTTAATACTGAAGACCCATTTGAATCAACTCCATTGCAAAATTTGAGACAAATCTAATGTCGAATAATAATAATTGTCGAATTTTCAACATCGATGCTTAATTTTTCGTTTCTATCGGTCTTGACAATAAGAGATGCATTGTTACTGTTATAGACTGAACTAAATTGTGCTGAGTGATCTTGTTTGCAAAACAAAAAATTTAAACTTGCAGGTAAATAGCATTAGTAAAATGAAGGACGACGGGGTCCATGGACAGAGAATTCTACACCAAGCTTCAAAAACTATTTAAATAATAAGGACATCAAGTACTTACTTTAATGAACATGTACAATGGTGTTTCATCTTCCAGCAGCTCCATGTCTACTATACAGTAGACTGCATCTGGATCCTTCAGACACAAATCAAAATCATCCAGCTCCGACAGAGCCGGCATTGAGTGGTAATCGAATATTGGCTCGGGATCTGCATCTGTTGGATTGGTTCTTGTTAAATTTCAAGAAATAGAATGGTTTTGGGGTCTAGAACAAACTTTTAAGTTTAAGTAGTACCGATGAGTTTATTCTGTCAATTGTTCCAGAATGAGCGATCATGTATGTAGGTAATAGGAGTCAACACCTTTTAGGTGTACATTGGTGTAGATTGTTGGGATCTCTTAGAGAACTCTCTAATATTTCGCTAGTATATTTTAAAAGATATTTCCGATTCTCAAGATGAAGTATAGTGCTATAGAGACTTTAGAGTTTAAGCGGGACTGGTAAATATTTAAATGTTCATCTGGATAAGTGGATTGTGTGATTTAGTGCGATCAACTTATCCCTCAGGGATTTGGCGTATAATCCTAAAGTAAATTGTAATTGTCTGGCCTATGATCCTAACGTAAATTATATTACTTGATAAATATCAAACAAAACCAATTTAACATGTTTTATATTGTATAATATAAATGTATAACTTAATTTAAATTTATTATAACCCTTTTTCCTTGTTCAATATTAGCATTATAATATTTAGTAGGGATAATTAAAAATATTAGCCTTATAACTTCAGTGTAACGCATCACCGGTCACCGTGCCCATGCAAATGTGTGCAATGCCAGTGCAGTTTCCTGCATTGTAAAATATCAGTAGTTGTATTGCATTTCCTGTCCTCATTTTGGTTCTATTTGCTGAAGTAACAAATAGTCAGTGTTTGAATTGATATTATTTTGACCATTCGCATCAGCAATATACAAGTACTTAACGATTTTGTGAAAACGTTGATTTAGTGCTTCGTTTGATGGAAGGCTTTGGTTTCCGGCTATCGAGAGGAAATAAAAAATAGGCAATTACTAATAATAGAGACATAATGTATGTAAGATTAGATTGCTTAAGTTTTAATTTCTCTTGTGGTAAAGAAGTGATGAAGGAATGTGATCGTTTTAATAAATTATGGCGAAAAATCCTAACTTCTTTAGATTTTTACGTTCCTTAATTCGTATGAAGTCTGCTGACAAGCTAGATTAGCTAATATACACTTAAACTCAGAGCGTGGACTCATACGTAATAACTGTTGATGATGATGACGTTGAAGATGGCGATTGGGATGATGGTCGTTTATACAATTCTTCAAAATTCAAGTTAACTTGATTTGTTGCGTAGTTTGGATAATATATGTTATTAATTAAAATATGAGTAACAGGAAAAGTAAAAATCAAGGATCTTAAAATGAATGTTTATTCAGATAATTATCTTCTCCTGCTATATAATTAGGAGAGTAAATTATTAACATGAACACAGATGGCTAGCTTTATGTAGACATTATTATGCTGTGTATAGAGATTGCAAAGCCATTTAGAAAGGTAGTTTTAGCCCAGTAGAAGGATAAAATGAACTGTTATTTGTTCAGCCAATTTATTAACTTATGCCAGTTGATTCACACATGACACTTATGTAATTTGTTCGCTAAAAAACTAGCTATTTTGAATACAGTTTTGAGAATTGCTGGATTGCGTTAGAAAATTTGATATAGTTTCATATTATAATGTAACAACACGTCTGTAATACACAAAGAGGCTGCTAAAGGAGTGTAGTACACGTCCACGATTCACTAGTTACATTCACCTCCAGTTGTAGAATGGGGGGGGGGGGACTTATTAACATACATTGAGTACTTACTAAAAATGATGTAACGTTTCATGTTAAAAAAATGTTTCATGTCAAAAAAAAAAACCCAGGCAATATCGACTCGATAACCAGACAACCTTGTACTAGACTTATTCAACTGGCATCTGCTAGTATCAGTACGACAATATAACCACCGTCGTCTCATCAGTAACCCTTTTATCGTTTCATAAGTCTTCTCTCAAAATGAGAAGGGTTAATAAATAGTCTGCTACGCTGTTTAAGTGTAGGTTGCAAGAATAAGTCAGTCTTATAGAAAAATATTATTGTGTACTCAGAGCCGTGGAAGCTTTCTTCGCGATAGTTCCTTATCGATAAACCACTTTATGTATAAATTACCTTTAAACGGCTCAAAACTTTGCAAGAAACCGAGAACTCCGTACAGCGGACAGCGAGAGATCAGAGGGTACATGCTAATGAAAATAGCCAGATAAATTATTTTTAGGGTTTATTCTTGCATTTACAAAGCAACAAATATGACTATAAAACAATAGATAGAATGACATCAGATTTGGAATGGTTTTAAACAATAACATATAAAATACAAGGAGTTCGGTTTGCCACACTCCGTATTAAGAGAAAATAAACTGTCGCTCTGAGAAAATTACCAGATTAGGCCAGGTATATCAGCAATTGTAGATAGAGGAAACTATTAGCAAAAGTTTCCATTGGGCTCTTAGTATTGGAGGATCTGGCGAAGAGACAGAGAGAGTGGGAAGATATACATATTATTACTAAGAGAAATATAAAAAGCGGGGCATTGAGATAAGCTGATCATGATAATATATAAAGAGCTCCCAGGCTAAATGCATATTTAAATATTTATAATACATCATAAGCTTAAAAGGAACATGCAAAATGTAACCATGACATAGACAAAAGGGCTTAACCAAAGCCAAAGAACATTATACAATAGATTAATCAACATCAGATATAAAAGAAATTTATATGAATCGTCTAACTTTTACCGTAGACTGTATTTCACTATCCGCATTTGATTTACAAGTGCAATCCATAATCAAAACTTTGCAAAAGGTTAGTGGGTTTTAAGAATTTGAAAGGTAATTACTCAAAAAGAATAGCGATGATAAACAACACAGATAACACTGTACAAAAAAAGAGCAGATTATTACAAGTTGACCGGAGAATGGATATAATATTTAGACAAAATCAACGTTATTGGAAGTCGAAGAAAAAATATTAATTTTTGATATAGATACAGAAGTCTTAAATAAATATTGAAGAGTAACATGCCAAATAAATCAAAAAAGACGGTTAAAGACAGCGCTTTATTAGGCCTGACGCATGCTTGCCGAACGTGGCTCGATCTATACAATCTAAAATTGGTATCTGTAATTGAGGCAAAGTGTAATTTATTAAAAACACCAAAACAGTAAATAGATTCAGATGCTTCAAAACAAGGTTTATAGCAAACGCAATATACTTTACAATTATTGTTAACACCAATGTGAAAATTGGTATTGACAAACGCCACCGAGGGACATCACATCGAATAGGTAGACCTGAGAGAAATATTAATATGTGGAAAACTTTAACCAGATAAGCTTTAACCAAAGAAAATTGTTGTTACTAAACGAATTAGGCTCTACACACTACAATAATATAGTAATAAACACGGTATGATATAATCTGTCTGCACTGATAGGGGATAAGGACGCTTTAATTATATGGGTTTCTTCTCTAAAACCAAGAGCCGGAACACGAAGTACCGGAAAAGCGCAAATGAACTGCACTGCACGTTGCACAGCGTCCGCAATCTGTTCTCTCGTTCAAGTTCATGAATTATTCATACAAACATTTGAGGACTTTGTCAGCGCTTTGTCGGATACACAAGCTTGTGTGGAGGAAACTGTGTTAGCGCGGTATGGATGCAGTTGGTTCTAGCGTGCGTCGAGGATTTCTGAATCATCCTATTAATGCTTGCTTTTTATATAATTTAATAACATTGCGTACGAAGAAAACTAAAGTGGTTAGTCATGAAATGTTTGAATGATTGAAATCCATCAAAATATTTCGAAATCCACTAATTTTAATTGTTATATGTTTATTTTATTTAAGTAATTTAAAAATTTTTTACAATAAGAAGAATTAAAATGTTACCTACTTATACGTAACTTCACGCCTGACATCTGTAGACTTTATGTGAATGATTTTAATTGTTGGGTGTGCCATCCTTAATTGCCATCTGATTTGACTTTAGATTGATTACCAGATAACACTTCTAGCACTAAGACCGTTATTTGTACCTCTGTGTTATTAGTAAAATTAAAAATAAATATTGTTATTAACTAATTTATTTAAAAACCTCGTTTAAACTAACATTACAGACTAGGTCCAATTCTTTAGTTCATGTAACCTATCATTTAACTATTAGCACAGTAAATAATGTACGGTATTTACTGTTTTTATGTTTAAAAAAACAATTTTTTAAAGTACTGTAAATAAGTATTAATACTTTAAATATTTGCATGAATTGTGTTAATTGCTTTAAGTTGAATTTTTTTATCTTTATAGGCAGCTGGCTCACGGCTGCCAAACGCATTAGCGATGTCGAAACAGACTTAGTTTTAATTTATAACTAACCTTTATTTGACGTAATTGCATAGCTCTCTCGAACTCTGTTTTCCTCTGCAACCTTTATGCGCGACAATGACGTCATAATAATCAATCACTATAAGTGCTAACTCTGAAGTTAACTCTTAGACGTATTATAATGTAATTATAATTCGATTACACTTCTTAAAAAGGTGTGAAATAGGTGAACGCATACAATTTTTTTTATCCTAAGTCTTTACAAGAACTGTTTAAAACCTTTAAGATTTTGACTGTGCGTAGCTGATATATTTATGAAAAAATTATATATGCAAGAAGTAACTATTTAACGTCGGTAAAGAATAAGAGTAGAGGGAATTATAATACTAGAAATAAGAATAAATTGGCCATACTGCGCTTTCGCTTAAGTAAGGTGTCTCATTCTTTTATGAGGAGCTTTACTCGCTTTTATGACAAAATACAAAGTAAACCTTTAGTAAGAAAACCTATTGCAATTTAAAAGATGGTAATGATGATGCTGATGATGGCAGTGATGATGGTGGTGGTAGGTTCATTAACGTACAAAAAGTGTTCTAAAGAAATAATTTTGAATAAATGACTTTTGAATTTGAAATTTGAATATAATTTTATCCAAGGCGTGTAAACTCTGCAGCAGCGTTTTTGATTGTCGTGGCTGATGAAAGTCCATATCTTTGCTATTATGAAACAACTGTGTCAATTTGGATGGAATTAATGAATGGGTTGGTAATGATGTAATTATTAAAAAGAAACAGCTTAAACATAAACGTAACAAACGTACAGTCGGCAGTGCATTTATTTTATTTAGCAATATATAACTGCTGCTGCTTATTTAGCAATATATAACTCGCATTTGACTGCTATCACACCTGATGGAAAGCGAAATGGATCCTAGGATGTAGAAGGCTTACCTAGGAAGTGCCTATTAATACTTGCGATGCCAATTATTCACGCTTTGCAATAGAAAAAGTGGGTCTCTACTCATCTCCTTGGCACCTAAATCTCTTTGTACCTAGACGTTAGTAGCATTACGGAAAATTTGGCCAGCCATGAGCATATTTCATTATTAAATATTTAGTTCCTGTCTGTTTTACGTATTATTAAATAATGTATCATTGTGACTCTCGCGAAGAAACACTTCGGGAGAGCGTCTAAGCTAAGAGAGCTAAGTTAAGGCGGAGAAATTATTCATTCCGAAAGTATTTTGTAAAGACATTACGAGCTGAGTTGTAAAAAAATTAAATCACCTGTTGATCTTCTCGGTATGTGAACAGTATGTCCTTATGGTATAAAGGTTTCAAACTCTATGTAGAGAATTTCACAATTTGAAATTCTTTTATAAAAGGAAGTGTTGTGAAATCGGTCCTACCCACATTGCTCGCTGCATGCTATCTTGACTGGTTTTCTCAGTTACAAGCGTTCTCTAGTATCTACGCTCTAATATTACTTAAATACACAACATCACGCATCTAATCCCCAAGGAGGTAAGTAGAGTAGTGCAGTACACTCCGATGTTTGACCAGGTGAGTTTATTGCCATACAATATCCATACACAAATTCAGACTCCGAGCTACTAGTAGAGAATATAAGATAGAAAAATCTAATAGTGCCCGACCCGGGATTAAACCTACACCTTCTCGATCGGCAACGTGTTCCAAGAGGCAGATATAATCCCGGTATTTCATTATAATTGACTGCCTCGTTGGTCGTGTTGGTTGCAGGTGAGACTGCCGATCGGGAGGTCCCGGGTTCGATTCCCGGTTCGAACATTACAAAAGAGTTTTTCTAATTTAGAAATA
>DWEJ01003650.1:0-10275 GCA_018245835.1 Mysoria sejanus stolli | reverse complement strand
CGCCTGTAATCCCCGAAGAGGTAAGCAGAGGAGTGCAGAACAATCCCACGTTTCACCGGTTACTTTTACGTCCCACTATTGAATAGATGGTGGGCCTATTGCCATGCACCGGGTTCATATCTACTTATAGCATATAGGCAGTGGTTTTAATAGATGACAGTTTCAATACCCACCTCTGGTCTTCGCGGTGGAAGCTGCGGTTGAAGTGTTAAACGCGTGTGCAAAGAAAGTAAACAGCGTGACATGAAATAAAACAAAAAAAAAAAAAACAAAATAATGCGAATAAACAAAAACACATCGTTTCAAAAATTATATAACAAAAATGAATAAAAACAAAGCGTCATTATACAAGTAGTTCGTATTATGCAGTATCTCTATACTGCTTAAATTACTGACTCTTCAGTAATTTAAGTGTTTAATAACTGCAATACCTAATACCAATACCTGCTTACCAACGAACGTAACTTTTTCTAAAAATGAAAGTACAAAAAGGACTTTCTTTCGGTTAAATGGAATGTTTTCTTTTTTTATAATGCTGTCCTTATAGTCATCAAAGTTAGAAATAATATTGGCAATTATAATGAAAATGTAAAGAGACAAACACATAAATGATTTATTAGCTTTAAGTGTTAATGCGAATTTAGTGCTACAATTATCAATTCATTAATATTTTTATAACAATGAAATTATGGTATATATAGGTTATTATAATTGAGATGCCTAGGGCCACAATACTGGCAGGGATAAATATATTATTCTTAAGGTTCTCATAATTATGTCGAGTAAATTCTTTCAACTTCAATAGATTCTTATGTATGGTATATGGTATAATATAAGATTGTACCATGGGTTTGAAAATGTGATGCGATCCGCGCTGCGGGGGCTGCGGGCCGCCGGCCGGGGGCGTGCCGTTGTTGGAGCCCGAACTGTTGGAGGAGCCCGACGACTTCGGCGTCGGTGGGAGGGGCCTGCGGGGGTAGTAACAGTGAACATGATTGTTGAGTTCTACTTGACTATATTATACTTTCCTATTGCACTGTGTGTTGATGAAAAAATATTTACACTCCATACTCGATGCCATTATCTTAAGACATACTTTTTTTAATTAAATCATCATGCCAGGTCTCTTAAAGGGTAGGAATTCTTATTAGCTCTATAAAAGATTATTTTACAATTCTTTGTGATATTGGACCTGGTTAGATCGAAGGCCAACAAAAATGTTAACATAGTAATGTCCACGACCCTGTATTCAACAGTAACTATTAAAACCTAAATTAGTGATATGTAGCGTAACTCATCTATACATATTCATTATTTATCTATACACATCATCATCATCAGCCTATCTCAGTCCACCGCTGGACATAGGCCTCCCCTAGTGAACGTCCTGGCGCCCTGTCCTGGCGTGCCGCACCCAGCTCCAGCCTGCAGCCTGTCGCGGATGCTCATCAGATACATATTTACCTATATCTATTAGGCTGTTGTGCCTGTGGATCTGGCACCACGATCAGTCTTTGCGGAATGGAGGGCCTCGCCGGCGGTCCGGGCTCTGGATCGGCAACAGATATTAAAAGTTAATTCACATCACAAAGGCAGTTTTCTTGCTGGAGCTATAGCCATATAATGTGGCTATCATATAAGTTAATTATGTTAGATGAAACATTCCTTTGCTAAATAAACTATTTAATGTTTATCTACCAATAAGTTATACAATACATAATAAAATTAATTTTAAAGATACTTATTGCAAACATTTTTATAATGTATAGAAACAGAATGTATAGAAAAGTCATGAAATTGAAACTCAATATGATAAGTTCTATGTAAAAGTGATTTGATGATAAAACCAACATTACCTGGAATTTCTTCACGCTCCTCGCGTTTGCTGTTCCGTTTAGGCGGCGGCTGTGGCTGCGAACCTTCTGCAGCAGCCCTGGTTTTTACGAAAACCATAATTACACAGCTGCGGGGTTACTAATGTTAGCACCAGTAGTAATTATTTTGTGTACAATATGTAGTACTACAAAACAATATCTATTTGATTTGAATAATTGTTATCTATTCTGTCAAGTGTTTGTAAGACTGGCTGTGTGTGTGTGAAAGGCACTTGTGATGGAAGGTATCATGTAACATTACGCCTGCAATACTCGACAAGGTAGGCAGAGAACTTTAGTACACTCCCACATTTCATCGGTTACATTTACATCCCACTATAGCACAGGTGGTGAGTCTATTGCCATACATTAGACACATTTCCGAACTCCAAATCACTACTAGAACGACTATGTTAGAAATATCCAATATTGCCCTACCCTATATTTGAAGCCAGAACATCACAACAGTCGCACAGTGTTACTTGCAGCAACATGAGCAATGATACAGTCAAGTATTAAAAATTAAGTGAATATGTATTACATAAGCAGCCACTACACACACTGTAACATAACCAGGCTCCAAGCAAAGATCCTTCCAATCATTATACATCTAGTTAGCCAATTCTAAGACATGGGTCATCACTCTGAATGAAAATGATAAAGGGCATATATTTTACCATGCTAGGCCCGCATAAGTTAATGGACATATTTTTATACACATATAACTCTAGGTGATGGCAGTGGTGTATCTTCAAACCTGTGCTAGATGACTTCCACTTATCGGCTGTAATGACATTTCATCAAACCGTTTACATATCACTAACAATGTTCCTTGATTCAATCACAAATGGCCTTCCTAATGACTGTCACAATTTTTATATTCATAGCTAGTACGAGTTTAACTAAATTGATGAGTAATAGGGGTACAGTCAACAAGTCCTGGCAATCTGATATTCAGTAAATGATCAATGCTAAGATAAAGCGGAATATTATATTACTGGTGTAAAAGCAACTTCTAACAAGTTGACTTTTTTTTATAATATAGAAGTAGCAGATGAGCATGCAGTCCATCTGATGGTAAGTGGCTACTACCACCCATGGACATTTGTAATCAACCCCAGATAAGATTATATTCCTATCTCAGGTCGACCACAAATGCGCCTCTACCTCTGCGGACTAAGCTGGAATGCCTCGAAAAAGTATGTCTCCCTTACCACACCTTTCAGAACACAGCTGCGCTTAACACTGCTGTTATAAGGCAGAATTAGGTGTGGCGATGGTGCCGCCGGAGTCGAACCACACAGGGTTCTACCACCTTCAAAATACTAATAAGTACTCTGAAATACTGTGGTATTAAGAAGTCAATTGGACACATGAAGTACTGTGTTACTGAGGTACAGCCAGTAAGTAGTAGAGCTTAATATGAAAACTTTTATTTAGGCTTTTCAAAAACCACAGGGCTCAAATTAAATGATGATTTGCAAGACAATTGTTCCAGCGTTGACTGACCTGCCTTCCTGAATCTGCTGGAAGTTGCGGCGCAGCGTGTCGCCGCCCTGGTGCGCGGCGGCGTTGTGCACGATTGACGACGGCTCTCCTGCCACTGCATTGTCCTCCTCCTCACCTTCCGACCCAGAGTACTTGTAATCTTCCCTCACTGAGTTGTCTTGTTTTCTCTTCTTGCACCTATCTATGTGATCCTTCAGCTGTATTCTCACTTGTCGCTCTGTTGGTTGATCTCTAAAATCAACATTACATTTTAAATACTTTGCATTTTTCCAATGTAAACATATTTTTCCAAAAATTTGAATACATAAGCAGTGAGAAAATGTGTTAATTTCAGTCTTTATATTTTACAAATGTTACTTTTCAACAAGTGCATGCTTTTGGTGTGCAACTGCTTTAGTTCCTTTACCTTATAAAATTGTGCCTCAGAAGTTGTTCGGTATAAGGTCTTTGATGGTAGTCTTTAACTAAAACAGTCTCAATGAAACTATGAAATTTCTTAGCCCACTTTTTGGACTTCAAGCGTGGAGGAGGGTTCCTGTAAATGATTAAATGCAACATTTTAACAACAACAGCACATTTCATAATGTGATAAAATAATATTGATAAAAGTACACTAAACTAAAATGAGCATGAGATTATTTTTTATGTAGACTTATCAACAAAGTAAAACATGTTATACAAATTTTTAAAACTGTATGTCATTGCTAATACCATTTACAGTTAAAATACATAATTAATTACAAAGAGTTCAGGGTTCAATCACCTCGGAATAAGAAACAGAGCTCGCATAGGATGCAGATCACAGAGAGGTGGCTGACTCTCAGCCATCTCCAAGGCGGTAATGCCTAATGACCATAGATCAGAGCGATTGTCATATGTTGCCTCTGGATTCTCATCACATGCAATCACTTCTGGTGCCATCCAATATGGGGTACCGATAAATGTGTTTCGTCGACCAATAGTCCTGTCCAGCTGTGCTGATACCCCAAAATCAACTAAAAGAAAAACATTAAAGAGTAGGTGAAGTAAATAGAAAATGTTTGCAAGTATGCAGTAGCTAATACTTACCAAGCTTCACTTCAGCATTGTCAGTGAGTAAAACGTTCTGGCCTTTTATATCTCGGTGAATAACTTTATTAGAATGTAAATAGCTGAGACCTCTTAGGATCTCCCGACAGATGTATGATATCCACTCTTCTTTGAGTGATTGACCTTTGGTTGATTTCACTAAGTCTGTCACAGATCCTGCAAGCAAAAATAGCATAGATGACAAACTTCAACTGTACCCAATTATATATTTTATCTTAGGCTATAAAATTAATACAGGATTCTATTAAAAGGTAATTTCTATTGTAAAGTAAAACAGATTGAAATAAGTTATTGGTATAATACAAACATATTCATAAGAGTTATGTTTTCATAACAAATATCAATACACACCAGCACCACAATATTCCATGACCAGCCAGAGCTGGTCATCTTTCCCGGGAGGACTCTTCTTGATAAAAGCACCATAGTATGTGGCTATGTTACGGTGATTAGAGTATTTCTTGAGAACATTGATCTCCAGTTTTATCTCTTCTTCCTCATCTCGTGTGACATCCATGACCTTGATAGCTGCGAGCTGACCCGTTTTTGTGTGTCGACCCTAAATATTTTAACATAACAAACAACTGTACACAATGAGTATAAAGACATAGTACCCATTGTGTCAGCGATTGTGAAACCTTCCCATGCCAAGTAGGCCAAAAAATATATTTAATAGTCATAGCATAATTTACTTAACAAAGTCGCATATTCTCTTTCGCATGGTACATTTAATGAAATATCACTTAAATGTCAATGAGAATTTAGTTAGAATCACACATGTCAAAGGGACTAATTAACATAAAACATCAATTATGCGACAATGGGCATTAATCTACACGGGATGGGCAATTATCAATTAAATAAAACCTGCCACATGAAGCAGGCAACGTCTTTATTAAAGCCAGCCTGATGGGCTTAATTCTACTCATTGACATTAATAGCCCTCCCTCCTACACTACGACTGATACTACACGTGAACACGTAATTTTGTGATTATGCAGATAGAATGTTTATTATTATGATAAAACTATTAATTCTTGGAAAAATATAGCTCAGAGATAAGTACTTATACATTACAAGCCATTTATCTACACATACCTTGTATACTTGGCCATAGGTTCCATTTCCAACTACTTCTATGAGTTCAAATATACCAGCTGGATCCTGAAAGCAGCCGTGTAAGATAAATGTATAGACAAATGCTAATAATAATCCCTATTATTGCACCTTCTATGATTCACACCCTGTGAGATCATTGCTCCCATCGCTGACCCCGGGCCGCAAGGGTCAGAGTGTAAGCACTTACAGAGTTCATTTATCAAAAACTAAATTCACAAAAAATACCTTTAAAGTACTGAGGTCTATGTCGTCTAATGAACAATTTACAGACGGAGCCAGTTGATGCGCCATTTTGAGTATATTGTCACACACGAAGACAAAGCACGAGTACCTTACATCAATGTAAAAAGTGTATAAAAGCCCTAATTATAACATTGGCAAAGATGTTAGTTAATTTTTATTCTTATACATTTATGGAATTAATTAATCGCATTGTTTACTATTAAAATTACAGATATTACAGATACACAATTTATACACCGCACACACACCCGGCGGGGATGCTACTTAACGACACTGAAATCTACCACCAGTTTCATTTTCTACCATATTCTGTTAGTGTGACCAGTATAAAACAAAAAAAGAACGCAGAAATGTATGGTAATCCGTAATATCAGATTAACAATGGCTCTGGTCTGATAAATACTTGACTAATTGAGCAATTGTATTTATATTTGAGTATTTAATATTTATTAATAATGATACTTACGTGATAACAATGTAATAAATGTGATAAATGCAGCTAGCTTTTATTAATGGTTATGTGCGACTACGTTACAAAAATCTTACAAGAATTTCCCTGAGTCACATCTCCTCGTACCTAATATTCTTTTATTATTTATTGATAAAAATATTTGTTATCTTTTGCTACTCGAATATAGCAAGTAGGTATAATTATTTCTTCATAAAAAATACATGGTCTCTTGGTTTAAATGATAATAAAATATGAGATCACTCAAAATTTCTTTAATAAGTAGGTATACTTAATTTCACTGCTGTGGACGCGGTGTTTTATTTTTGTAATAAGCAAAAAGCTAATATTATTCGTGAGCAATTACAATCGACACCTATACAACCTAGAATAGTAAGGTATCGGAACTCATCAGAAGGCCTTAAACAGAGTTCGTGTAATTGCGTAGCTTTTATTGTTGTTAACCAATTTAAGGTGGGGGAGGGAGAAGGGTAAGCCATGCAAATGTCCGCAGAGGAAAAAAGAAGGGCGGCAAATGTGTTGGCGCCGGATGGTCACAGGGAGTCCTCAATATTCTGTCTAGGAGAAAAAATCTCGTAAAAATTACCATCCTTAGCAACCTGAGAAAAAAGTATTTTTCAAAGTTTTTTAATGCTTCTTTAACGGCTGAAAGTCCTTACATGGATCAACATATTTTAAAGTGCTGTTATATACTTTTTAATACTATCTCTTAAGAGAGTTATAAGACAGCACTTAAGCAAACTAATGCGAATGAAAGAAGAAAAAATGTATAAATAGAAAAGAAGGAACCAACTCTTTCGATAGGTTATAATTTTTCAATCCATACTATACTAATAATAATATAAAGCTGAAGAGTTTGTTTTGGTTTGTATGGTGTATGGTTAACAAAATAGTTCTTAAATAATACATTATTTGCGAAGGTGTTTTAATGAACATGATATTAATCCTTATCCAAATAAATAAGTTATTTATCACAGGCACTTATTTTTTAACATAATCGCCCTTGACAGTGTTTCATTTCAACCAATATATAAATATTTATGAAAGTTTTTAAAATAATAAATAATGATACCACGCGCGCGCGGCGCGGGCGTGCACTGTACGGCGCGGTGAGGCGGGGGAGGGAGACAGCGTCGATATCTGCTTACGTAAAACAACAGCTATCAGCAGCAGCACTGCTGCTATGCTGCTGCGGGCGAAGCCGCGGGCACAGCTAGTTGAGATTAAAAAGAAATTCTCTAGAATTTTTTTACTGATTTTACATTTCTGAATTAGGAACTCTGTTCGTTCCGTTTTTGACGACGATTTCTAACAAACGATGTGATCCCATTTTTTAAATAGCAAGCCCATGGTGTATAGATATGGTGTTAGTGTAAAGGTTGGCAAATATTAATTTTGCCCGCATCGGCTAAATAGCTAGATCGGGCTCCGATGATAACAATTTTAGTGTACGGCCTGTGAGGACTACCTGTGAAGTAAGGTTATTTAATAAGAAAAATATATAATTATAACCTTATTCACTATTGAGTCCTATACAGAATTTACGTAAGTCGCTTTCCTAACTTTGCCTTACATACCATTCCTTAATGGACTTATTTCTGGTGTGTTCTATAGATCCGTATAATAATGTATGGCCACATCAATTTTTTCTCTCGTAATTGACCCGGAAGTATTCTGAAGTTTAGATGAGTCAGCGAGTTAGTATTAAAAATGACAAATTTTCAGATATCATTATTTCACTAACAATAAGAAGTTTGTAATTTAAATTTGGAATTTGATAATGAGAACACAATGTTTTAAGACAAATAGAATTGAAAATGATTTAGTTAAATTCATTTTAGGTTATACGGGAGTTAAAAATGACACGAAATGGTTTGTATGACTTTCGATGAGTGCTAGAGCCGTTTAATTTGCGTAATTTGCGCGCTTGCTTGCGACTGATTGATTGTATGAATTTGGAACATTTATTTGGTACCATGATATTTTATGGCCAATTATAATGGCATGTAATTAACATTGACGCGTTAGGAGTTTTATTGCGAACTATACGATTAATTAACTTGTCTTATGTAAACACGTATAAGGGAAAAATGAAATGTCACTATTAGGCTAATGCTCTGAGACTCAAACTCCTCACTGAGCATCACTCCCAAAAAAAGTTAAGGACAATATCAAATAATATCAGAGATGAATAAGAAAGTCAGAAAAGGTCACCTGCCTTAGGAAATATATATTCAGCGCTAGGTTCTCTGTGCCTACCTCGTAAGAGACATGGCGTGTCGATATAATAAAGTAATTCAGAGTTTTTCTTCGAGTGAATCATACGTCATGATGTGTACGTGAAAGTTGAACCGGATGCTTATCTTCTTGCTACTATTATTTGTCAGCCATTAGATCTTCGGGTAGAAATGATTACAGCAATAAGTAAAAATTTTCCAAATATAATAACTTTAATTTTTTTAATTAATTGAAACAATTATTAAATTTACAAGACTCCTAGCTTGGCGATCGTTAGATGTATGTATGACGTCACGTTGGTCACTTTTTTAATCATGAATGAGTAATGTACAAATTTGTACGTAACTTCACGTCTGTAATCCCCGAAGAGGTAGGCAGAGTAATGCAGAACACTCCCACGTTTCACCAGTTACGTTTATATCCCACTATGGAATAGGTGGTGAGCCTATTGCTATGCATCGGGCACATATCCAGACTTCGAACCACTACCTACTAGAAAATCTAAATTAGAAAATATTCGACCGGGGAATCGAACCCGGGACCTCTCGATAAGCAATCGCATTGGCAACCAACACGACCAACGATGCAGCAAACGAGCAATTTGTACGTTTTAAGTTTTTTTAACCTAGGGTATATTTTTACTAAAATATTCGATCGGCTAATTAAATGAGCACCAGTTATCGCCAAAACGTATAGGTATAGTTAATGGTGACCAGTTTTATTTTAGTTACAGTTTTATTATTTTGAACAATCTGTTATTAAACACATGCGACGGGTAGAAAGTTTCACGGGAATCCTGTATTCAGATGTCTGTGCGATGTCTGGGTGTTCGTATATTTATGTGTGTGTGTGTGTGTAGTGTGACGCGTTGAAGGAAAGTTGTGTGGGTCTAGTGTAAAGGTTTACTATCATTTTCATAAAACAGATACCCGTATTGACGCCCATCCAATGCCCAGCATGGGGATTTAAAATATCTCAAGAGGCTTCCGTTCAGCAGTGGACTTAAGCTGGTTGAAGACGATTTGCTTTATCTGCATAAGTCGCTCTTTTCAGAATCATGCGTACTTAACCATGGATTACTTATGTATGTCCTCATAATCATATCCATTATAACTATAAAGTCAATTAATTGAAAGCTTGTAATAAAAATTTTCCTATCTCAAACATTTTATACTGGTACTAGCGGCTCCGAATAAAGGTCGTCCAAACAGCTGGTTCATTATAACTAAAGGAAGTTTAAACTGCACTTCTCATTATGTATTTTTTTGTAGCTTTGAAAATGTGGCGTAGCAAGATGCTACGGTATCCTAGCGAATTCATCTGTAGGCATATATGTAAATTCCTCCGTAGGCATATCATAAAAATAAAATATAAAAATCATACATATTCTTACATTATTATGTCTGTTATAATAATTATATATATCGTTTTATTGTGTTCTAGATAAGTTGTTTTTTAATTCAGGAAATGTATCAATTTTCACTGCAGCCGTAGCTAATATATATATTACCTTGACAACTTTAATTGTCAATTTATCAAAGCATTGGTATAAAATTATTAAGTCGGTCTTCTTAAGGTCGTTCGATCGTGATTCGTGACCTCATAAATGTCGTTACCTACGTGCACTTTACTCGTAAGACACATTCTATGTAGTCACACGGAACTGTACAACGGCGGAGCATATTTTATAATTCGACATTTATCACTTCTACTCATGCATAATCTTTGGCTAAT